>CAUYLG010017666.1:0-97544 GCA_963573385.1 Cacajao melanocephalus | reverse complement strand
GTATACTCCGCACCGAGAAGTGCCGTGCCAGGGCGCCGACAAAATAGCCGCGCCGGCCAAAAAAGTCGCACTGGCGACCCGTGTGGCTCCTCCACCGGGAATCTCCCAGTCTGTGGGCAACAAAAATTCGTCTGAAAGTGCTGCGTCCACTTGCTCTCCGCGCTTTATCTGGGAGCTGCAATCCTGAGCTGTTGTTAATCGGACATCTTGGATCTCTCTCGGCAGTTTCTTTTTACAGTTAAACATGCACTTACCATGTGACCCAACAATCTCATGCCTAGCAGAAATAAAATCCTTTGTTCGCATTACAATCTTTATATGAATGTGGAAGTGGCTTTATTCAAAATTGTCCAGGTCTGGAAACCCAAATGTCCTTCGACTGAAATGGATGAACAAACTATGGTACATCTCTACAATGAAATATTACTTAGCGATACAAAGGAATGAATTAGTGATACATGCTGCAACATGGATAAACCTCAAAAACATTATGCTAAATGAAAGAAGCCAGACTCAAAAGCCAGCATGCTGTTTGCTTACAGGTTTATGGATTAGTCTGCATTTTCTAGAGTTTTATTTGTGCAAAAGCAAATGTTTAGGGACAGAAATAAACCAGTAGTTGCCAGGGACTGGGGGTAGGGGAGAGGGGTTAACTAGAAGAGTCTGAGAAAATCCCGGGAGCAATGGAGTGGATCTATATCTTAACTTCAGTGATGGTTACACTATGGTACATCAAAACTCACTGATCTATTCACTGAGGATGAATTTTACCACACAGAAATTACACTTTCATCTTCAAAATATGAAGCCAGCATTGGCGTTTGTCTTCAGCAGACCGTGTAAATTCCTGTGATGCCATTTCTATGTTCAGTCTTCTTCAGTGGGGCTTGTCCATGTTTCTCTCTCCCATCTCGGAGCCACGGAAGGTAAACACAGGTTTCCCACAGGCTTCCTGAAGATAAATGCAGGTTTTCCACAGCCCTGGAGGAAACTGCTATTGCTGCTTAGTTAGCAGAAGTGAAACTAGTAAAGAAAGCCAGTTTGGGTTGCTGGTTAAATAGAAAGGGAAGGGGCTCTGTCAGGGCTGCCCTTTATACATGGTGTCATATCCTTATGCATGGTGTCATGTGGTCACACAGGAAGTAGAAGTCACTGAAGTTGAGCATGGCCACCATAAGCTGTTTCTCACCTAGGATAAACTTCAGGGTGAAAGCAATTGGAGGCAGCCTTGCCTGCCAGGTGGTCAGCACCTGAAAAGCTTAAGTAGGTCCCCAAATCCAGCTAACTCCATTCTTCCCTCCTTCCAAAAAAGCACTGCATGCCATGGGGCCACTGTCTTCATGAGCAGTGCTGCACTCTCAACCGAACAGCCATCTGACTTTGACTTAGGAAACAGAGAGCCAGGCATGGCTCCAAATGAATAGGCCCCAAATGTCCCTTGTTTCCTTGATAGGCAAGGTCCATTTCAGGGCCAGTTTGGGAAGGTGGCTTCTCTCCATCACAGAAAGCATGTGTTTCTGGGAACCAGCCTGCCACTAGTTCTGGAAAGAATCGTTTGGACCAGAGATGAAGTGGGGCCTGGATGGATCTGCCAGATGAGTTCCTCTCCAGTCTGCCATGCCCAAGGTGGAGCCCTACTGAGGCAGGCCAGCTCCCCACAGCACAGAGGCCAACAGGGGGAGGATGTTCACCTGACTTCCTGCTGCCACCTTGCCCCAGCTCCGGACTTCCAGGCTTCTCTCCATTATTCTCTTATTGTCATTTGTTCCTAGATCTTGGCTACTCTGACCAGCAGTCTTTTCTCTCTCTCTGTTTATTAAATGGCATTACTAAGGTATAATTGACATAAAATAACCTGAGAATTTAGCTGTACAATTTGATAAATTTTGACATTCATATATACCCAGGTAACCATAACCACCAAATCTAGAGAACACATCCCTCGCCCCCAAAAGTCTCCTTGTGCCTTCTTGATCATCCCTCCCTCCTGCCCCTGCCTGCCCCCCATTCCCAAGAAGCAGCAGTCTGTTGCCTGTCACTAGGGATTAGCCTGCATTTTTTAGAGTTTTACATAAATGGAATCACACAGTATGTGTGCGCTCTCTCTCTTTCTCTTTGGTCTGTCTGCTTTCACTCAGAAAAATTATCTTGGGATTTATCTATATTGCTGCATTTATCAACAATTTATTTTGTTTTCTTGCAGAGTAGTATTCCATCATACAGCTATACCATAATTTCTTTATCTATTCATCTGTTGGTGGATTTACACTGTTTTCAGGTTTGAGGAGGCCTTTCTCTTCAAGCAGCTGGGCTGGGGTCCTTCCGAAAACACCCAGCACTCGTTGCTGCCAAGGCTTCTTGCTTTGACTGCTTCTGACTCGCTGCAGTGGGAGCGGGAGGGTCCCTCCACAGAGTACGGGAAGACTCGCGGGGAGAGGTGGTCGCATCTCCATATAACCCCTCCGCTTCTCCCCACTCCTCCCCACCCCCTCTATTCCAGCAGCCTCTCAGAGCAGATCAAGCTGCCCCTTGACTTGAGCCAGGAAAAGAAAGGACCAGATAGTAACTGGGAGGAATGGGACAGGTCAGTAGTGACACCTTTCATTTCATGAGCATTTCCCACTGTTTGCCCTTTGAGAACAAAGCAAGTCCCTGTAGAGCGGTAGGTTGCTGACAACTTTGACAACACTGGCTCTTAGAATATGTTTTTAAAGAGATTAATACAGAATGTTTACAGCAGTGCTCCTTAACCTTTGATATATACACATATCATTAGAGGGTCATGTAAAATGCAGATTCTGATGCAATACGCTGGGCATGGGACTTGAGACTGCACTTCCAGCAAGCTCTTAGATGATTCGATGCTGCTGTCTTCAGGCCGCACACTGCAAGGAGTCATTCACAGGTATTTGGTTGTTTAATAATTGCTTTTTAACACATGTCTAATCACTGCCTATGAAACTCTACTAAGTACAGGCTAACACAAGTCATCTTCTCTCCTGGAGATCTCCTGCAGCTATTCTGAATTAACCAGGGCCTCCTACTGAATACCCCAAGTGCTCCCTTAAAACTAGGACTGGTGTCAGAGCTAGGTGGTGTCAGATTTTAGCCTATCAATAAAAGCACCTCAGCCAGGCGCAGTGGCTCATGCCTGTAATCTCAGCACTTTGGGAGGCCAAGACAGGTAGATCACCTGAGGTCAGGAGTTCAAGACCAGCCTGGCCAACATAGGAAAACCCTTCTCTACTATACAAAAATTAGCCGGACATGGTGGCACACACCTGTAATCCTAGCTACTCAGGCAGCTAAGGCATGAGAATCACTTGAACCTGGAAGATGGAAGTTGCTGTGAGCCGAGATCGCACCACTGCACTCCCGCCTGGGTGACAGAGTGAGACTCTGTCTCAAAAAAACAATAAAAAAATTTTTTAAAAAGAACAGCACCTTCTTCTGGCAAAATATCTACTGTTTCTCTTGTTTGCTGCCTTATGCTATATCTTGGTTCCTGGGAATTATTAAGTTTTGGAACTTAGACTGCAAAAATGGGATATTGTGAAAACAGGTGAACTACAAGGGTGCAAGTAAAAAGAAAAACATGGGTTATGGGATAGTCTGGGAGACAGGATAAAAGGGAAGGGAACAAGGGTATTGATAAGAAAGGGAGGAGGAACTCCCAGTTATGTTACCAAGGCTGATCCTGTGCAGGGGCCCAAGGATTGAATGGTCAATCTGAGATAGGCTCTAAGTTGAAAATCTAGAGCCCTAGGAAAACGTTCCAAATAGGCCTCACCTGGTCCACGGTTTCCACAAATATCTCTACCTTTCCTTTTATTGACCCTCAATAGCTCCCATGTTTGAATGACTGCATTTACTTGGCTCATTCTTTAAGCTGCATGCTATTCTCTCAGAGCCTGACTCTAATAGAATCTTCTTTCTGTGGGGGCCAACTATCACAGGCCATCTAGGTGGAAATGAGCTGGTACTGGTAGCTGTGGAAAGCACAGACAGATCTCTGGATGCAAAGTTTTGATAAAGTGATCCATTCAATCACACAAATGAATGTTTATGTCCTAAAACATGCAAGGCACAGTGAATACAGTCCCTTCCCTCAAGGGAGAGCGAGACACAAACTGATATAGCACTCACTTATGCTCAGAGGTACAAACTCAATGTCTTAGGCAATAAGAGAAGGGTGGCGGCTAGCTATGGCATACAGAAAGGCTGGTGGTGCTTACCTGAATGACAGCTGGGAGCTGGCTAGGGCAAAAGCAAGGGAGATATTCCAAACAGAAGGAATGACTGGAGCAAAGCCACAGGGTGGGAATGTCCACTGTGTCTTTGGAGAAAGGGAGTCTCAGTCTTCATGTCAGAAGGAATGGAACAGGAGGATGGGAAGGGAGGCCCGAGGCCAGCCGTCACTCATTACCAGCTCAATGATATTTGGGAGCGAATTCGGGATGCAGACATTAGAACCAAGATGGTGCTTTATGGCCGATTTGGCGGTAGTGTGCTTTATTGGAACAGTGGAGTGAGTCAGGAGGTAAAGGGAACAGGTAGGAGGCCACTGTATCAATGAAGGTGTGCAAACCTCGGCCAGGTTGCAGTTCCAGGGATAGAAAACGTAGGTTAGATGAAGGAGCAGGGCAAGAAGACATCCCAGGACGGGGTATCTGTATGTCAGGGGTGCTGGAGAGAGGACAATGATCATGCTGCAATGTTGAGTCTTACTGAGAGAATGGCAGTTCTGAACCACGAGTTTGGTTTTAGTTAAACTGAAACACCTATGTGAAAATGTCCAGCATGCTGGCAGATACATTAATATGCAGCTTTAAAAGAAAGGCCTCAGCCGCATGTGGTGGCTCGCGCCTGTAATCCCAGCACTTTGGGAGGCCACGGTGGGTGGATCACCTGAGGTCAGGAGTTCGAGACTAGCCTGGCCAACATGACGAAACCCTGTCTCTACGGAAAATACAAAAATTGGCTGGGGGTGGTGGCAGGCACCTGTAATTCCAGCTACTAGGGAGGCTGAGGCAGAAGAATCACTTGAACCTGGGGGGCAGAGGTTGCAGTGAGCTGAGATCATGCCATTAAACTCCAGCCTGGGCAACAAAAGCAAAGCTCTGTCTCCAAAAGAAAAAAAAAAAAAAAAGCAAAGGCCTCCTGGAGACCTACATTGAGGTTACCCACAACAAATCATTTCATTTGTTTCTACAAACAAACAAACAAAAACATGAGACTCTCTGGTACTCTACACTGTGTTATTCACAGGGGCTACAAAATGGAGAAAGATGGGGTTCCTCCCTGTGGAGTCATCAGATCCATGGAGGAAATGGACCCCCTCTGCATTATATTAACAGATTCCAGCACTGCAATGGAAGGGGTTGCAGAGTGAGGTGGGCAAATCCTTGGGTAGAGGAGAGCACTGAGGAGGGAGGGCCCAGAGCAGGCAGATTCTTTTCTTGTAAGCTTACAGCTTTCCATTGCTCACAATGTGCCAGGCACTGGCTTGAGCACTGCCAAGTGGAGACTCGTACCCACGGGAGCATACTGTCCTCCTCAGTCAGGTCTCCAAGCAGCGGAGAGAAATTAGTCAGAGAAGGAAATAGAGAAAGGCCCCAGGGACAGGAAATCAAGATTCTGAGATGCTCCTGAGGCCAAAAAGGAAATGATTTCAAGTGATGGCAGTGATCATCAGTGTCAAACGCTAACAAAATGTCAAGAGGGATAAGATTGAACTGGAGATGACAGATTTGGGAACTTGGTGAAGTCATGGTGATCTTTGGCAGCAATTTCAGTTAAGAAGCATCAGAGAAAGTCATGGAATGAGAGAGTTATGAGGAAGTGGAGAAACATGGAGTGCAGATATCTTTTTTTTTTTTTTTGAGAATTTTGGTAGTAAAAGGAAAAATGAATGCTGGCAGTTCAAGGTGAGAGAAATTTAGGAATTTTGGGGAGGGGTGGGGGAATAAGGGAGCCTGAGGCATGTCAGTATTCAGAGGAAGAAGGAAATATTGGGGTGGAAATGTTCACGGATTGAGGAGAAACTGAAAGGAATAGCTTTGTGGAGGGTGTGTAAACTCTGCTTGGCTCCCCACCTGCTCTTCATACAGCACCACTTAGCCCTCGCTTGTGGTTGCGGCCTTCAAAGGGTGGGGACTACAGCCTTCAGGGTGCCCTGGTTGGACCCTAGTCCTCCTGGAGCTGCCAGGCCCTAATCAGTGGTTTCTCCTTTGTGCTCCATTTCCCTGGGAGTGACTTAGTGGTCTAAAGCCCAGTTTCCTCGTGGTGAATATCAGCGTTCTGGCTTGTAAATGAACTGTTGACCAGCTCGAGATTTCAGGAAACTGGTTTTCCTAGTCCTGAACACCAGAATGCCCTCACATGCGATGACAGCTCCTCCAAGTGCTGACCATTAGTCAACTCAGATTTCTACTGAACCCCAGCTTTGCTTCTGTAGATTTGGCATTTGGTTTGAAACTTTTCCCAACTGTCCTAATTTCAAGAGACTTTACATGGAAATCACCTTTTAAACCCACAGCTACCAAACATCTACTTTATTTGCACCAAACAGCTAGCTTTAGGCTCTCTCTGTGTTAGTTTAGTATGCATTGCCTTGGCTTCAGTGTTGACAGCAGGAGAGATTGTGATAAAGAGCAAAAGTAGGTGGGGTGCAGCCCTTCCTTCCGGGCAGTTTAAAGGAGCGGAAAGGGCCAGGCATAGTGGCTAACGCCTGTAATCCCAGCACTTTGGGAGGCCGAGGCATGAGGATTGCTTGAGCCCAGGAATTTGAGACCAGAGTGGGCAATGTGGTGAGAGCCTGTCTCTAGAAAAAACTGTAATAAATTAGCCATGCATGGTGGTGCACACCTGTGGTCCCAGCTACTCAAAAGGCTGAAGTAGGAAGACGGCTTGACTCAGGAGGTCGAGGCTGCAGGCAGCTGTGATTGTGCCACTGCACTCCAGCAGGCACAGTGGCTCACACCTGTCATCCCAGCACTTTGGGAGGCCAAGGTGGGCAGACTACCTGAGGTCAGGAGTTTGAGACTAGCCTGGCCAACATAGTGAAACCCCCTCTCTACTAAAAATACAATTAGCTAGATGTGGTGGTGGGCACCTATAATCCCAGCTACTCAGGAGGCTGAAGCAGGAGAATGGCTTGAACCTGGAAGGCGGAGGATGCAGTGAGCCGAGGTCGCACCACTGCACTCCAGCCTGGGTGACAGATTGAGATTCTATCTCAAAAAAAGAGAAAAGAAGGAGAGGAAAGATTAGGGAATTCAAGAGGCAAGTCAACCTTGACATTCTCATTCCTTAGCCAGTCATCCATCCATCTATCTATTCATTTACTCATCCTCTTAATTGTTTGTTTATCTGTTCATCCAGTCAACAAAATTTGTGGATCACTCACAATATGCCAGCCTCCAGAAATAAGAGACAAAAACACTGAGAAAGCAGCAGGAAAGACTGAAACTAGCCCATCAGTGACTCAGAGGCCTAGACACACCTAAATTATCTCTTGCTTTCAGCCGAACAGAAAGGGAAAAACCTGTTTTATTCACACACGTTCATGCTGGGGCTTCCATCAACCAATTAGGATCTCAGGCTTCTCTCTCTTCTCCAGTTCTCCCCCAAGGAGGCATGAGTAAAGCTTTCGTTTAGCAATTCTGGGCAATAAGGCAAGTGCAGTGTATCGAGTTACTTAAAGACCTTGTCAAATCCAGAGGTGGGGAGGGATACTACTTGCATAATACTTCTTGCTATTCATTACAGCAACAGGAAAATGAGCATTTTATAAGAAATTTAACACCAGACCCTGCCCTAGCAGGAGCTCATTTAGTTACCAGAGGCTTTGCAACCTCCCACTGCTTAGCAGTTAGCGACCCAGCAGGGGCCCCCACTCATCACAGTATCACCCTGGAGATGCCTGCCCCTAGCTCCACTTCCTTGCCTGGGATTATCACAAGACCCAGATTCCCACCAGCTTCATCTGCTCCTCCAGGACCAGAGTGGAGCCCAGCCTTGGGCCAGGGAAAGGAAGAGGCAGGGGTATCAGTGAAAAGCAGGTAGAATGTTCCACCTCATTCTACCAATGTCTGTCAGACACTGAACGTGAAACAGACCCATATCTAAGTCACGCTCATTTAAAACTGGATTCTTATTTTTTAAATTTCTGATTAAAAGCAGTATTCCTGTAGATGATCTGAAACAGAAAAAATAATAGACAAAAAAAAAGAAAAAATGAGACATTTAAAAATTAAGAAAAAAGCAAAAATATTGTTATGGTGAAAATTTGTAAAATATTGAAAGAGCTGAGAAGAAATAAAATCATCCCAAATCCCTATCACTCAGAAATAAACACTGTTAACATTTAGTTTGTTGCCAGTCTTTTTTCTTTGCTTGTATTTATTACATATTTATAAAATTATTATTGGTATTATGAATTCTCTTTTGTGATCTGCTTTTTATTTCACTTAATATATTGTGTCCACTTCCCCATGTTTTCAGATGTTCTTTTACAGCATATTTAATGGCCATGTTGTATGCACAGAAAAAATAATAGTAGCTAACACTTAGAAGGTAGCAGTCACTTTACATGGAGTAACTCATTCTCACAATTTATTGATGCTATAAAATCATCCTCATTTTACAAAAGGGGGAATTGAAGCACGGAGATGCCACACAGCTATTAGGCAGAGAGCCAGAATTTAAACCCAGAGAGTCTCAGGGTCCAGGCTCTGAACCACTAACCCACATTGCAATGCAATTTACCTCACCTATTCCTGATTGTCGGGTGTCATTCTGACTCAGGGCCTCTTTTTTGCTATCATAATGCTGACTTGAACATTCTTTTTTTTTTTTTTTTTTTTTTTTGGCAGGGTCTCAATATGTCATCCAGGCTGGGGTATCGTGGAGCGATCACGGCTCACTGCAGCCCCGACTTCCAGGGCTCCAGTGATTCTCCCATCTCAGCCTCCCAGGTAACTGGAACTACAGGTATCCGCCACCACACCCAGCTAATTTTTATGCTTTTTGTAGAGACAGGGTTTTGCCATGTTGCCCAGGCTGGTCTCAAAATCCTTGATTCAAGAGATCCACCTGCCTTGGCCTCCCAAAATGCTGGGATTACAGGCATGAGCCACTGTGCCTGGCCTGAACATTCTTAAATACACACTTTTGTATACATGCTAAATTATTTCTTTATGATACGTCCTAGGCCACATGGAAAACTACTTTTAAGGCTTTTGATACATATTGCCAAACTTCGAAATATAACAAATTATATTCTGCATATATAGAAGTACTACTTTTTAATGAACTTTTACTAATGTTGGTTATATTTTTCTTTGTAATTTGTGTGATGAAAATGTTTCCTTATGATTGTTTTAATATGCATTTTCTTGCTTACTAGTTTTATATAATTTTTAAATAAAATTATTGGCTATTTGCATTTTTGTTTTATCTATTCATTTATTTATTTAGAGACAGGGTCTCACTCTGTCGCCTAGGCTGGAGTACAGTGGCACAACCTCAGCTCACTGCAACCTCTGCCTTCTGGGCTCAAGTGATCATCCCACCTCAGCCTCCCGAGTAGCTGGGACCACAAGTGCCTGCCACCACACCTGGCTAGTGTGTATGTGTGTGTGTGTGTGTCTCTGTGTGTGTGTGTGTGTGTGTGTGTGTGTGTGTGTGTGTGTGTGTATTTTTGGTAGACATAGGGTTTTACCATGTTGCCCAGGCTGGTCTCGAACTCCTGAGCTCAAGTGATCCACCTGCCATGGCTTCCTAAAGTGAGTATTTTTGTTTTAAAAATAATTCATTTGCATTTATATTTTTCTTTCTTTTTTACTTTATTTTTGAGACAAAGTCTCACTCTGTCCCCCAGGATAGAGTGCAGTGGTGCGATCTTGGCTCACTGCAATCTCTGCCTGCCAGGTTCAAGCAATTCTCTTGCCTCAGTTTTCCAAGTAGCTGGGATTACAAGCATGTGCCACCATGCTCAGCTAATTTTTTTTATTTTCAATAGCAACAGGGTTTCATCATGTTGACCAGGCTGGTCTTGAACACCTGACCTCAAGTGATCCGCCTGCCATGGCCTCCCAAAGTGCTGGGATTACAGGCATGAGCCACCACACCCAGCCCATACTTACATATTTTTCTATTAGAGTATTCTCTTTTATTTATAAGAGTTCCTGGTATTAAGATTTTTAATCTTTTGTCTGCTATGTATGTGGGAAACATTACTCAAGGTTGTCATTTGATAGACAAATAGAATTACATCAAACTAAAAAGCTTCTGCACAGCAAAGAAAACAATCGAAAGAATTAAGAGATAACCTACAGAACAGGAGAAAATATTTGCAAATTATCTATATGACAAGAAGTTAATGTTCAGAATATATAAGGAATTCAAACAACTCAATAGCAAAAATTCCAGTTTTTAAAATGGGCAAAAGATCTGAATAGATGTTTCTCAAAAGGAGACATAAAAATACCTGAGGTATACGAAAAAATGCTTCAACATCACTAATCATTAGGGAAATACAAATTGAAACCACACACACAAAAAATCACTTCACCCCAGTTAGAATGGCTATTATTAAAAAGACAAAAAATAAATGCTGGTGAGGATGTGGAGAAAGAAACTCTTATACACTGTTGGTGGGAAGGCAAATGAGTACAACCACTATAGAAAACAGTAGAGAGATTCCTCAAAAAATTAAAAATAGAACTACCATACGGTCTAGCAATGCCTCTACTGAGTATACATCCCAAGAAAATGAAATCAATATGTCAAAGAGATATCTGCACTCCCATGTTTATTATAGCACTGTTCACGATAGCCAAGACATGGAATCAACCTAAGTGTCCATCAGTGGATGAATGGATTAAAAAAAAGTGGTGTATTTATGCAAGGGAATACTATTCAGACTTTAAAAAAGAATAAGATCTTGTCATTTGCAGCAACATGGATAAGCCTGGAGGATATTATGTTAAGTGAAATAAGCCAAGTACAGAAGGACAAATACTGCATGATTTCACTCATATGTGAAACCTAAAAAAGTTGATCTCATAGCAGTAGAGAGTAGAATGTGATTATCAGAGGCTGGGAAGGGAAGAGGGGCGAGAGGATGAAGATAAGTTGGTCAATGGGTTCAAAGTACAGGTAGAAGAAATAAATTCTAGTATTCCATTGCACAGTAGGGTTACTATGCTTAACAATAATGTATTATATATTTCAAAATAGCTAGAAGAGAAAATTTTGGATGTGCTCATCAAAATTTTAATTTTGAGAATTAAAATGAGAAATGATAAATGTCTGAGGTGATGGGTATGCAAATTACCCTAATTGGATCATTACACATTGTATACATGTATCAAAACATACTATATCCCATAAATATGTAAAATTATTTTGTGTCAATGAAAAATTAGAATAAAAGAGGTTGTCATTTGCCTTTTAGTATTGTTTATAATGTTTTTTGAAAAAAATATACAGCTTTAGTTTTCACTTGGACAAATTCATTGATCTTTTCCCTTATGTTCTGTTTTTAATGCCATGCTTTGAAAGCCTTTCCCTACTTCAAGAGAAATTCACTTGTCTTAGCACTCTTTTGAGACAACATCATTTAATGACTTTCTGATCAAATGAGGAGAACTGCAGAAAGTCAGAACTTATCCAATGACTTGATTGATTGCCCAGCGCAATATCTACTTTGCTGCCATTTAGAAAATGTCCCCCTTGGGGGAAGACAGGAGTTAGTGCCATTTTATGTGTCTCGTGGGAGCAGCCTATCATTCTGACTCAGGGACTTTCATTCCCTACGTCCCCCTGAGGCTTCATTTCCTATCTCAGAGGTGGCCTGCTTGAGTCAAGATGATTTCTTTGCTGCTGTTGATGGGAGCTGTGGGTTTACAATCTGTGTGCACTTGGACCACTTTCCTTTTCGCTCCAGGCTTCTCCAAAGAATATGTTTAGAAAAAACAAACACCTAGAGCTTCTAAAGACATTGAAAAATTGGTTCAAGGACTCACACATTTTCTTTCTTAAAAAAAAAGATAATCATCTTTACATAAGCATGTTCAACCTTGTCCATGCAGGAACAACCCCACCCAGGGGACCACCCTCTCTCTCAGGCCGTGATCCTAATGCGGTAGGGTTGTTTTCCAAGCCTCATGCAGGTCCTTGCTAAGTGACAGGAAGACTCAGAATATTGAGCTGCATTCTCTCTGCAGCCAAGAAATGCAAATAAGATCATCCAATTGCAGGAGCATCATTCACTGCTAGCCTAGTGTTTCTCTCTAAACAGGCTTCACCAGGTGGGGATGAAGGAGATACAGCATAAATGCCTGAGCAAGAAGCTAGCATTCAGGCAAATGGAGCCACTTGTAACTGAAGAGCCTACGAATTCACTATTATTTTAATATATCTCCCTACTCATTTTGAGGAAAAGTTTAAAAAAAAAATGCTTTCAGCCTGGTGCGGTGGCTCCCACCTGTAATCCTGGCACTTTGGGAGGCCAAGGTGGGCGGATCATGAGGTCAGGAGTACGAGACCAGCCTGGCCAATATGGTGAAACCCCGCCTCTACTATAAAGTACAAAAATTAGCTGGGCGTGGTGGCACCCACCTGTAGTCACAGCAACTTGGGAGGGTGAAGCAAAGAATCGCCGGAACCTGGGAGGCGGAGATTGCAGTGAACCCAGATTGCACCACTGCACTCCAGCCTTTGCATGATTTAACTTTATCCCCTAACTTCACCATCTTTTTTACTCGCCTTATAAAATTGCTACCAAGGTTTTTCAAGAGAGTTCTCCAAGAGGTGGAGAACTGCAACCCTGAGGCAAGAACCAGCAGTGAATCTTAGATTAGCAGCCGCCTACCTGTTCCTTCTCCTGAAGCAAAGAGGACTCAAACTTAGAAAGACAGTAATGACTGTAAAATGCCAACTTCCAGGCACTTTCCATTTCTCCCTCGATACAGTTTGCATTTGTTTCCCCGTCCAAATCTCATGTCGAATTGGAGGAGGGGCCTGGTGGGAGATGACTAGATCATAGAGGTGGATTTCCCCCTTGCAGTTCTCGTGATAGTGGGTGAGTTCTCAAGAGATCTGATGGTTTAAAAGTGTGTAGCACTTCCTCCATTCTCTTTCTCTCCTGCTGCCAAGTGAGGAAGGTGCTTGCTTCCCCTTCCCATGATTTTAAGTTTCCTGAGGCCTCTCAGTTATGCTTCTTGTTAAGCCTGCAGAAGTGTGAGTCAATTAAACCTCTTTTCTTTTTAAATTACCCAGTCTCAGGTAGTTCTTTGTAGCAGCCTGAGAATGGACTAATACACCCTCTTTTTAATCTTTCTCACACAAACATACTTAAAACGGTTTTAGATAAGGAGTGAGGGATTGCCAAGGGGAAAAATATTGAAAGTAGAAATGACACATTCTAAGAACTTCAATACATCATACTGTACCCAATAACCAATAGGTTTTTAAAATATATATACTTTCTATTTTAGGACACTTTTAGGCTGAGAGAATTATTGTGAAGATAGTACAGAGAATTTCCATGTACCTAGTTTCTCCTATTATTAATATTTCATTAGTGTGGTACATTTTACACAATTAACAAATACTGGCAGGTGCGGTGGCTCATACCTGTAATCCCAGCACTTTGGGAGGCCGAGGTGGGCAGATCACCTGAAGTCAGAAGTTTTGAGACCAGCCTGGTGGATATGGTGAAACCCTGTCTACCAAAAATACAAAAATTAGCTAGGTGTGGTGGCATGTGCCTGTAATCCCAGCTACTTGAGAGTCTGAGGCAGGAGAATTGCTTGAACCCGGGAGGCGGAGGTTGCAGTGAGCAGAGATTGCGCCACTGCACTCCAGCCTGGGCGACAGAGCAAGACTCTGTCTCCAATTAGTAAAAATAAATAACAAATATTGATACATCATTATTACCTGGACTCCACATATTATTCACATTTTCTTAGTTTTTACCTAATGTCCTTTTTCTGTTCCAGGATTCCACCCAGGACACATCTCATTTGTTTGTTAACATCTCCTTAGGATCTTTTGGCTATGACAGTTTCTCAGACTGTACTCATTTGTGATGGTCTTGATAATTTCAAGGAGTATTGGTCAGGTGTTTTGTAGAACATTCTTCAATTTGAGTGTGTCTGACATCTTTCTCAAGATTAGACTGGGTTAATACATTTTCAGGAGGAAGATCAAAGAGGTAAAGTGTCATTTTCATCGTATCATATCAAGGGCACATACTATCCATATAACTTAACCACTGTTGATGTTGACCTTGATCACTGGCTTGAGGTAGTATTTGTCAGGTTTCTCCACTATAAATTTGCTCTTTATTTCTCCCCCTTTCCATTATGCTCTTTGGAAGGAAGTCATTATGTGCAGCCCACACTAGGAAGTGAAGACATATTCTACCTCTTTAAGGATGGGGTATCTACATTAGTTATTTGGAGCTCTGAATGGGAGATTTGTTGCTTCTCCCACATTTATATCACTGTTGACTCACAGATAACTTATTTTGTAATTTAGGCTATAAGCCAACAGTACTTTAGCCAGTAGTTCAAAAAAATTATGAAGAATTTTTAACAAATATGAAAGTAGACAGTATAATGAGCTTTTATGTACCAATCACCCAGCTCCAATAACCATTATGCCATGAGCAGTTCTACTCTCCAAACATCATGTCATTTCATCCCTAAATATCTCTGTATGTATCTCTAAAAGACAATGATTTTTTCAAATACCATAATACAATGACCACAGCTTAAAGAACTAGATCTTTAAGAGCAAATATCCAGTGAATGTTCACATTTCAAATTGTTCTTTTCTAAAAATTAGTTCATTTTTAACAGTAGGACCCCTTGCTGGAAGAAGCATGGTTTTAGGAACCTCGAATCACAGCAATTACTATGAGAAAATAAAAGAGCTAGCAGGGAAACCCCAAAGGGGTTTAGGATCTGGGCTATACACACAGCTTTTCCCACCCTTGGTGGTCTGTACATGTATGAACATGGCAGTATGAGAAACAGATGTATTAGCATGTGATTTGAATATTCAAATTTTAAACTGCCCAGTGCAGGAATTCCTCTATAACACTTCTGATAATGGTCATCCCACTCTGAATATTCAATAGAAGGTAACTTACTTTAAAATTCTTCTTGTTTGTTTAAAATGCTCTCATAATTACATTCTTTTTTTTAAAAATCACAATTTCTCAGAAATTGTATTAATTCATTAAACAATTTCTTATCAAGCATTGAATTCTAAATGCTAGGGATATAGCAATGAACAAAACAGACATAAATTCACATCACCATGAAACTTCCATTCCCATAAATCAAATATGTTAAATAAATTGATGAAAATAAATTATATAGTATGTATCTTCATCCTTTTGGGCTGCTGTAACAAAATATCATAGGCTGGGTGGCTTATAAACAATTCAAAACTATTTGTCATGTTTCTGAAGGCTAAGAAGTCTGACCTCAGGGCACCGGCATGGTCAGGTTCTTGGGAGGGCTCTCTCTGGGTTGCAGACTGCTGGCTTCTCCCTGCATCCTCACTTGGAGGAAGGGGCAATCAAGTTTCCTCAGGCTGGCCAGGCGCAGTGGCTCATGCCTGTGATCCCAGCACTTTGGGAGGCAGAGGCGGGCAGATCACAAGGTCAGAAGATCAAGTCTATCCTGGCTAATATGGTGAAACCCTGTCTCTACTAAAAATACAAAAAAAAAAAAAATTAGCCAAATGTGGCAGCACAGGCCTGTAATCCCAGCTACTCGGGAGGCAAAGGCAGGAGAATTGCTTGAACCCAGGAGGTGGAGGTTGCAGTGAGCTGAGATGGCGCCACTGCACTCTATCCTGCTCTATCCTGGGCAACACAGTGAGACTGCATCTCAAAAAAGAGTTTCCTCAGGCCTCTTTTATCAGGGCACAAATCCACTCCATGAAGTCTCCACTATTATGATCTAATCACCCCACAAAGTGCCCACCTCTTAATCCCATTGCCTTCCGAGTTAGGTTTCAGTATATGAATTTCAAAGGGGATTTAGACTATAGCAATGTCTTAGAAGGTGACAAATGCTAAGAAGAGATATCAAGCAAGGTAGTGGGTCAGGGGTTACATTCTTAAATAGGGGGTTCAGGGAAGCCCTGTTAAGAATGAGTCACATTGGAAATCTGAGGAAGAGGAAACCACAAGAGCAAAGCCCTGAGCTAGAGCCAGGCAGCCAGGGTGGCACAGCCTAAACCTATATTTCAGGTTCCAAAACCAGACAGGTGTCCTTTACAGATTCCATGTTACTTCATCACAGTGTTTATCGCTGTATGAACTTACCTTCCTCTGTAATTTGTTTTTCTCTCCACTAGAATGTGAGCTCCATTAGAGAAGGAATCTTTTTTTCTTATTCACTCTGTACCACTGTACTCCGGCATCTAGAACAGTGCTACGGTAGTAGGTGCTCAATAAATATGTGCTGAATGACTGACTGGCAATGCATGAACGATGGCTTAACCCAAGACCATCTCCAGGGCCCCATTGCCCTTGCTCTCCTGCACACTGCTGACCCAGGGAAAGGAAAGCGGCCAATAACGTCAGTCACACTGGCTGGTCCGATCTCCTGCTGCAGCTTCTCAGGAGTGTGGGACATTTCAAATAAAACAAAGGGAGACGACAGTGCTTTTGCTGGAAAGGCAAACATCTGTGGAAGAGATGACAGGGGTGGTCAGAGGATAAAGAAGGGAACTTGTCTTTTAAATCATTTTGCATACACAGAGTTTAGGTCCCATCTTCCCTTTCTGCTTCTAAATCCTCATGTGTGGAGGTTGGAGGGCTTGCTGCTGGGAGTTTGATCTTTGGTCAGCAGCCCTCTTTTATCAGAAACAGGAATTCAAAGGTGCAAATGTTACAATGCCCCTGCAGGTTAAGACCCTTCACCAGGTTCCAGAGTGGGCTTCACAGCCTGTTAGGACTAACCTCTTAATGTTGGGGTATAACCCAGCTACTGCTTTTATGATTATTATTTTTCAACCTGGAAATACACAGTAGCAGGCCTGATTTAAAGGGAGACGTACATTGACCTGTTTAGAATGCTGATGATCTGCCAGAACACAGTGGAATCCAGGGCTATATATTTTTTTTTCATAATTTTTAGCAGACAGGCTTATTCAGGTGCCAAGAACAAAAGAAAAAGAAAACAGCTGGGCTGTAGATCAAATAAAATGGTAATTCTGGACCTTAAAAATCAGAGTTGAATATGTGCCACAGGGCTCAGCACTCTTGTCAAACATGTTTCAAGAACAGCAGGTTTCTTAAGTACATCACCACATGTGGTATTGGCAAGCTTGTGAGGTCGCTTCCCCGCCCTGTGAAAACGCATGCATTTATTCATCTTAAAATACCTCGAGATTGTCAAATATTAAAAAGTAAAAGTATGACTCGTTTTGTCATATCAATAGGATTCATGAACCAGATAGGACTTGCCTGCCAGACAGCAAACACTGGAAGCATCTAAGAAGCTGGAAGCTTAAAATCTAAAGGGTTTTTTAGGTCCAGCATGGTGGGTCATGCCTGTAATCCTTGCACTTTGGGAGGCCGAGGTGGTTGGATCACTTGAGGCCAGGAGTTCAAGACCATCCTGGCCAAGATGGCAAAACCCTGTCTCTACTAAAAATACAAAAAATTAGCTGGTGTGGTGGTGCTTGCCTGTGATCTCAGCAACTCAGGAGGCTGAGGCACAAGAATCACTTGAACGCGGAAAGTGGAAGTTGCAGTGAGCCGAGATCGAACCACTGCACTCCAGCCTGGGTGAAAGGGCAAGACTGTGTCTCAGGATAAAAAAGTGAGGGCAGGGGAGGGATCCCAGGAGGAATTTTATATTACTCCCCAAAGCCAAGAAAGCAAAATAAAAGTGATGCCAAATTACTCTTTCTGCCAGTGAGTTTAAAATCTTTCTAGGGAGAAGTCCACTTATTTAGACAAAAGAACACCAGTACCTTGGCCATGACACAGGTAAGCTATCTTAAGAGACTTGGCCCTTTGCCTCAGACTAGGCACACCAAGCCTACAGACATCCAATACAGAGGTGATTCCCTTCCAAGAACAAACGTCAGTTAGCCATTTGGCAAATGAATAGGTAAGCACTCCCTTGGCAGACATAAAAACAAACAGATAGCTTAGAAGTTTCTGTAGCTTCTCTCACAATCAAAGACACAGAAAGTTGTTTATATCAGTCAGCCCAATACAGACTAGAAAAATTGGTATCAAATATTCAACTGCAGCAGAACTTGTGTCATATGAATGACAGCTCTAACTTATCTAAATATGTAGACCAATCAGTAGATATCTACTTTAGAAGCATTGTCATCTTTTAAGTTTTATCAGGTCATCATAGGTTTTAAGACAAACTTAAAACTACTAGCAAGATAAAATTACTTCAGTTGGTAAACAGAGGTCTAAAGATGACATAAGGAAATGTAAAGAAAGGGTGAGTCCATTGTCTTATTTTTCTTTGCGCCTTTACTTCTGTTTCTTTTGCTTCCAGGCTGTAGCAAGTCTTTTCTTAATGTTTTAGAAACTAAAGAATGGGTAAGAGCAGCTGTAGGGACATATGTAAAATGTCGAGATATCTTCTGAAACACATGATTTAAATGACAAAGAATATTTTTAAAAATAGTTTGAAATCTGAAACTATTTTCTTTGTTTGTTTTTGAGATGGAGTCTTACTCTGTCCCCCCAGGCTAGAGTGCAGTGGTGCCATCTCAGCTCATTGCAACCTCCACCTCCCAGGTTCAAGAGATTCTCTTGCCTCAGTCTCCCAAGTAGCTGGGATTACAGATGTGCACTGTCACACCTGGCTAATATTTGTATTTTTAGTAGAAGCAGGGTTTCACTACGTCTTGAACTCCTGACCTCAGGTAATCTGCCCGCCTCAGCCTCCCAAAGCGCTGAGATTAGACATGAGCCACCGCACCTGGCCTGAAACTATTTTCTAAGACTCGCGTCTACATATTAATGTCAGACAACTTTTTAAAACACCAGGCTTTTCCCAAGATTAGACTATAGAGAAAAATAAATAAATAAAACACTAGGCTTTCACGAATTTACTTCAGAAAATGTTCATTATGCATGTTGGAACCAAAATATCTTTAATTTTTAATCCCCTTTTCTTCATTCATACAAGCAAAATAATTTCCATCTTGCTGCTGGATAGAAAGATATGCCCCCACATGAAGATTCTCAGCAAAGGAGGCTGATCATGTGGAGCTTTGGTCTCTCTCGTCTGTAATCTACACCATTCATCCTCTATGTTTACTGAGAACTGCAATGTTCAAGAAAATGAGCTAAGGGCTTTGGTGCATGTAGAGATGGCTCGGAGATGGATCATTTGCATAGGATGTCTAGGACAGGAGCAGTCAGGATTAGGAATTGGGTGGTTGAGTTCCAGTCCTGGCTCTGCCACCAACTATGTGGCTCTTGACAGATCACTTAACCCATGGAGGCTTTGCTTCCCTCACCTATACAACAAGGCAGAAACCAGATCAGTATGTCTTAACCTAGGGTTCATGATCCCCAAGGTGTTCAAGAATAGTATGTGGGGTCCATAAACTTACATGGAGAAAAAATTGTTTTTTTTTTTCTTCTTGAGACAGGGTCTTCCTCTGTCACCCAGGCTGGAGAGCAATGACGTAGTCACAGCTCACTGTGGCCTCGACCTCCCAGGCTCAAGCAATCCTCCCACCTCAGCCTCCCAAGTGGCTGGGACTACAGGCATATGCCATCACACCCAGCTAATTTTTAAAAATTTTTTGTAGAGATGAGGTCTTGCCATGTTGCCCTGGCTGGTCTCAAACTCCTGATCTCAAGCAGTCCTCCTGCCTCGGCCTCCAAAGTGCTGGGAAAAATTGTTTTTTATTTTCATTAATTTCTAATTGCAAATAGGCATTTCCTTCGGTTATGTTGTAGGTAATAAATCAGAGTAGAATTAGCAATGTATTAGCTGTGTTTTGTCACCAAGAGAAATCACAGATACATTCATGTTATATGGCAGTTGTTGCAGATATCTCAAATATTGTTAAGGCTTATTACAGTGTTATAGTAGCTATTAGACCAGCTGCTAGAGTTTTTCAACTAGTATGTTAATAAAACCTTAAAAATTACTATATAACAAATCGGTTTTTAAAAATATCTTGAAAACTCCCTCTCATATCTATTAGGATAGCTACTACCAAAAAACAAAAAATAACAGGTATTGATAGGATGTGGAAAAATTGGAACGCTGGTACACTGTTGGTGGGAATGCAAAATGGTGCAGCCACTATGGAAAACAGATGATAGTTCTTCAAACAATTAAAGTTAGAATTAATGTATGACCCACCAATTCCATTCCTGGGTATATACTCAAAAGCATTGTAAACAGGGACTTGAGCAGATATTTCTGCTAATGTTCATAGCAACTTTAGCCAAAAAATGGAAACAACCCAGCTGTCCATTGACAGATGAATGGGTAAACAATGTATTGTAGATACATATACTGGATTATTACTCAGCCTTAAAAAGGAAGGAAATTCTGACATGTTGCAACATGGATGAGCCTTGAGGACATCATGCTAAGTGAAACAAGCTGTTCACAAAAGGACAAGGACTTTACAATTTCACGTATATGATGTAATTAGAATAGTCAAACTCGTAGAGACAGAAAGTAGAAAGGTGGTTGCCAAGGGCTAGCAGGGAGAGAAGAATGGGGAGTTATTGTTTAATGGGTACAGGTTTCAGTTTTGCAATGCAGGAAAAGATCTGGAGATAGACAGTGGTGATTTTTTCCCAATGATGGGAATGTACTTAAAATGGTTAAGTAAATCAATTTTATACTGTGTGTATTTTGCCATAATTAAAAATAATAATCAAAAATATATATTGACTATTTCAGCATCATTTACATTTTTAGGATTTTATGCATTTTATTTTATGCATTGGAAAATTATTCTGGAAGGGGTCAATAGGCTTCACCAGAATGCCAAAAGAGTCTATGACACAAAAAGAAACCCCTTAAAAATCTCAAAAGCGACTGGGCATGGTGGCTCACTCTTGTAATCCCAACACTTTGGGAGGCTGAGGCAGTAGGACTGCTTGAGCTCAGGAGTTTGTGACCAGCCTGAGCAACATGATGAGACCCTGTCTCTACAGAAAAATTTAAAAATTAGCTAGCATAGTGACATGCACCTGTGGTCCTAGCTACTGAGGAGGCTGAGGTGGGAGAATTGCTTGAGTCCAGGAGATGGAGGCTGCAGTGAGCTGTGATCACACCACTGCACTCCAGGCTGGGCAACAGAATGAGACCCTGTCTCAAAATAAACCAAAAAACCCTCAAAACACAAAAGCATTGTCAGTTCTGAAATTCTATCATTCTCTTGAAATGGAAAAGGAAGCAAGAGAAAAATAGATGTTTTATAATGGATGAATGCATTCCTATATGTAGGAATATTTAAGCCTTCAGTGATAAATTCATATCCTTTGTTTTTTATAACTACTGTAAACTGAATTCCGAAATATTGAAAATGTTCTCTTTTTTTGGCAGGGGCTTGCTCTGCCACCCAGGCTGGAGTGCAGTGGCATGATCACAGCTCACCGTAGCTCACTGTAGCCTTGACCTCCCGGAATCAAGTGATCCTCCCACCTCAGCCTCCTGAGTAGCTGGGACTACAGGCACATGCTACCATGCCTGGCTAATTTTTATACTTTTTGTAGAGACGGGATTTCGCCACGTTGCCCAGGCTAAAAATGTTCTTTAAATCCCAAGAAAATAACAACAGTTTTATAAGTTCTCTGCTGCCCTTTTCTTCAAAATGTTTACCATGGGAGTCTGGACGGGGACTCTGTGGATGATTTCAATCATTAATTATAACTAATCAAATCTGACTTTTTCAATATTTATCAAAATACTCTAGCAGGTTAAGAACAAGGACTTTGACATTGTTTTGCAGTAGGGAAAAAGTAGAAAGACCTTCCTCCACTTTTTAAAAAATATTTTCATTTAAATTCAAATGGGAAGAGGAAAATATCTTAGACTTTTAAGGCAGCTTCTCTCCTCTGATGCCACTGGAAGGAACTGAGCCTCCTACTGCCTGCCCCAGTTGACCCCGCCATAGAAGGCCTGGGGCAGTTTAGGCAAAAGTAAAAAGAATTTCATTTCTCAGGGAGAAGTAAAGTCTTCTTGATCAATTCTGTTTCCCTTACCTGATCTCCAAGGTTTTATCTAATTACCTAAGCTGTAAACAGATCATTTTTAGAGTGCATTGACCCATTCTTGCATTGCTATAAAGGAATTTCTGAGACTGGTTAATTTATAAAGGAAAGAGGTTTAATTGGCTCTTGGTTCTGCAGGCTGTACAAGCATGGTGCCAGCATCTGCTTGGCTTCTGGTGAGGCCTCAGGAAGCTTTCAATCATAGTGGAAGACAAGGCAGGAGCAGTGTGTTATAGGGCAAGAGTGGGAGCAAGGGCTGGGGAGGTTCCAGGTTCTAATAATGAACCAGATCTTTTGTGAACTCAGAGCAGGAACTCACTCATCACCAAGGGGATAGCACTAAACCATTCATGAGGGATCCACCACCATGATCCAAACACCTCCCACCAGGCCCCACCTCCAACATTGAGGGTTACATTTTACCATGAGATTTGGAGAGGACAAATATCCAACCTACGTCAAGCTGTAAATAACTTTCATATAAACACTAAATAGTATGTCATTGTTATAGGCTGTATGTGTGACAGAATGCCTTCTTCTTCTGTTTTTTTTTTTTTTTTTTTGAGACAGAGTTTTGCTCTTGTTGCCCAAGCTGGAGTGCAAAGGCGATCTCAGCTCACTGCAACTTCTACCTCCTGAGTTCAAGCAATTCTCCTGCCTCAGCCTCCAGAGTAGCTGGGACTACAGGCACATGCCACCATACCTGGCTAATTTTTTGTATTTTTAGTACAAATGGGGTTTCATCATGTTACCCAGGCTGGTCTCAAACTCCTGACCTCAGGTGATCTGCTCGCCTCGGCCTCCCAAAGTGCTGGGATTACAGGTGTGAGCCACTGCGCCTGGCTGAAAATGCCTTCATATCCCTTACTTCAGTGGTTCTGAGCCAGGATGATTTTATCCCCCAGAGGACACCTGGCAATATCTGGAGACGATTTTTGATAGTTACAACTAGATGGAAGGTGGAGAAGTATTGTGCGTGGTGCTACTGGCCTCTAGCATAAAGACCAGGGCCAAGGACGCTGCTAAACCTCCAGCCATGCATGGCTGGACAGCCCCCACAACAAGAAGTTATCCATCCTACAGTGTCAATAATAGAGAGATTGAGAAATCCTGCTTTATCTGATATTGTTAAAAAGAAAATGATTCCCAGATGTCTCTTGAGAGCCATCTTGCGAGAGGAAAGGAGAACATGAAATCAGATTGAGTACTTTAGGGTTTACTTACTAATACCTATAATGCTCACCACAACCATGTGTTTTAGTTATTTTCTCCATTTGCATAAGTAAAGAAACAAGCTCCCTGAACTTAAATTGCTTGTCTGGGTCACAAAGTAATGGAAGCATATTAAGCATGTGTCAGTCTGACTCTAAAGCCTATGCCCTGTCCATAATCTGTGCTGTAAGTGGTGAAAATTCAGCTAGGGTGTAATACAATGAACTCCCCCAAACAGGAGTCCCAGTGTTCATGAAGTCCTCCCATGCCATGGACAGAGACCTAGGGTCTTATGCAACATCCCATCTAGCCTCTTGGTTGCTAAGTGGCATACAAAAAATATTAGAGGGAGAAGAAATGAATTGAGAAAAAAAATGAAACAATTAAAAATAGCACAGTATATTGTGGCACAGTGTGTTGGCAGTGGAATAATAGCAAAGTATATTGATAAGTGTTGCATTACTTGGCATGGACAGTGAGTGCTATGCCAGTTGAGGAGGGGACCCTTCAGTGTGCACTGGAGTAGACTGGACGGTCTCATGGAGAGAGTGAGAATGGAACTCTCAGCGAGCATAGCATTTAAAGGCAGAGTTAAGGAGGCTAAAGCAATATATTATTGTGATGAGGATGAGTGCTCTTGAATCAGATTCCCTAGGTTTAAATCCTTTTTTTTTTTTTCCAAACAGCGTCTCACTCTGTCACCCAGGCTCAAGTGCAATGGTGCGATCATAGCTCTCTGCAGCCTGAACTTCCCGGGCTCGACGGATCCTGCTGCTTCAGTCTCCTGAGTAGCATGGACTACAGGCACGTGCCACTATGTCTGGCTAGTTATTTAATTTGTTTTATAGAGACAGAGTCTCCCTATGTTTCCCTAGCTAAGCTCAAAATCCTGGGTGCAAGTGATCCTCCTGCCGCCACCTCCCAAAGGGCTGAGATTACAGGTGTGAGCCACTGTGCCCATCTTCCCTAGGATTAAATCCTATTCCTAGCACTTAACAAGCATGCAACTTTGGGCAAAGCTGAACCCTTTCGCATTTGTTTCTTCATCTGCAAAATGCAGATAATAGTACATTTTACATTGAATTGCTATGAGAATTAAACAAGATAATTCATGTAAAGCCTTAGCATGGTGGTGTTTGCCCTATAGTGAATGCTCATCAAATGTCAGCTAAAAAAGACAGGAGAGAGGGGTGTGTGTGTGTGTGTGTGTGTGTGTGTGTGTGTGTAAGTTCTTACTTGAAAGCACACAAATTTAATTAGTTTAAGGAGAAAATTATTGGAAGGCTACAAGGGAGCTCACAGAATTGACAGAAGGCTGGATGACTTAGATCAAGAAACCAGGCAGGAACCAAGGGCAGCTGGGTGGAAGAAACTGCAGCCAAATCATGTGGTGACAAGCAGGGTCCCACTTGAGACCACAAAATGGGGAAGTCGCTGAAGTAGGAGAGAATTAAGATATTAGGTAGCTCCTAGATTAGCAAATAGCTACTAAGGTGGGTGTTATGATTGGGGGAGTCAGAGTAGATTCTAGGGTTTGATGGTGAGGGATGGGAAGAGGAAACAATGAGGAGGCATGGGGCCTGGGAGTGCAGATGGAGCCCTGACAGTGCCAAAGTGGGCAACGAAAAGGAAAAGTGGCCGGAGTGGAAGGTAGCACTTCTAAGTCTTCCCACAGAGGCAGCTTAACTGCAGGTAGAGGAGAAGGAACTCGTGCCCCTGAGGGACCCAGAGGAGCAGCCCAGAGGGACCTGAGGAGAAGGCACTCGTGCCCCTGAGGGACGGAAGGAGCCACCCAGAGGGACCTGAGGAGAAGGAACTTGTGCCCCTGAGGGACTGGAAGGAGCTGCCCAGAGGGACCTGAGGAGAAGGTGCTCATGCTCCTGAGGGACAGAAGGAGCCGCTCAGAGGGACCTGCCACAAACTCAAAATTTCTTTGAAATGCCCTATTTAGTCTTAAACATTCTTGTGGGTTCGATATTCTTCTTCATAACAGATGTTTGTTTTGATATACAATGTAATTGGGATCAAATACTAAATTCTTTAATATTTCCCCCCTAAGTCTTCAAGTAAAACAGATATGGCAGGAAAAATCATGTGACTTCACATTATCTCCACCCAAATTGGCCTTGTACTCTGCAGGGGCATATGCAAACTTTCCAGCATCCGTTCAACAAACATAGACTAAGCTCCTACTGGGAGCCAGATGCTAGGTATTCAGAAGCAAGTCCTAACCAATGTGCTGTCTTCCCTCACTGAGGGATGGTCTGTTCTGCACTCCAGTCTAAGGAGCATAAATCCCAGAAAACTGTGAGCAAATATGATTGGAGAAATATGGTTGGGGCAGATCATACAGTCAATCTCAGCTCAAGAAATATTAGGTCTCAGCAGGGCATGGTGGCTCACGCCTGTAATTCCAACACTTTAGGGGGCTGAGGTAGGTGTTTCACCTGACGTCAGGAGTTCAAGACCAGCCTTGCCAATATGATGAAACTCCATCTCTACTAAAAATCCAGAAATTAGCCAGGCGTGGTGGTGGGCGCCTGTAGTCCCAGCTACTACTCGGGAGGCTGAGGCAGGAGAATCGCTTGTATCTGGGAGGCGGGGGTTGCAGTGAGCCAAGATTGTGCCACTGCACTCCAGCCTGGGTGACAGAGCAAGACTCTGTCTCAAAAAAAGAAAAAAGAAATACTAGGTGTTGAAAAAAAGACTTTACACCAAGTACGAGAGGCAGACAGGAAAAGGAAAAAAATCAGACTCAGAAAGTGGACAGAAATATACAACACATACAATATGTGTGATGTGGCACCTATCAGCCACAGGCATAAGGGGCAGCACAAAGGAGGCAGGAATGAGTTCTGCACGGGAGGATGTGCTTGCTGAAAGAGGGTTTTAAGAGATGACTAGGAGCTGATGAGGCAGACAAGGAGGGCAGGGCATTCTTGGCAGAGAAAGACACAGTGTTGTGAAAGGGCGTGGCAGGTCAGGGTGTCTTAAGCATAAGAAAGGAATGAAGAGATGACTGGAAAGAGGAGCAGGGGCCAGGTTGTGGAAGGCTTTGTCTGCCTGTCATGTGAGTGCTGGGACTTGCACCTAAAAGCAGTGGGGAGTCACCGAAAGGCTTTTTGACAGGGGCGTCAAAGGATCAAATTCATTTTCAAGAAGTGTAAGTCAGGAAGCAGGGTGTGTGTCTAAAGGAGGCAACATCGGCAGCTGGAAGACAACTTCTGAAACTACTGAGACAGTCTAGCAATAGATAAGGAGAGCCTGAAGTGAGGAAACTACTGCAGAGACAGGAAGAAGGGACAACCCAGTAGCAATGAGGAAGATGACGATAATTACAACAATTTTTAAAAATCAGGTAAGATTAATAAAACCATTACTATTCTTGCTAGACACTGTTCTAAGGACACTAAATGAATTATTTTCCCTTATTAATTCATTCACCCAATATGTGGGTCAGGTACCATGGCTCATGCCTGTAATCCCAGCACTTTGGGAGGCCTAGGTGGGAGGATCACTTGAGCCCAGGAGTTTGAGATCAGCCTGGGCACCATGGTGAAACCCCATCTCTACACAAAATAAAAAAATTAGCTGGGTGTGGTGGCATGCGCCTGTGGTCCCAGCTACTCAGAAGACTGAGTGAGGTGGGAGGATCATTTGAGCTCGGGAGGTAGAGGCTGCAGTGAGCCAAGATCACGCCACTGCACTCCAGCCTGGGCGACAGAGTGGGACTCTGTCTCAAAAAGACAAAACAAACAGAAACAAATAGATGAATAAATCAACACTGATCCAGGCAATGGGATACAGCAGTAAATAAAACTAACAAAAATCCTTACTATGATGAAGCTTACATTCTACTGAGGAAAACAGACAATAAACCAATAAAATTTAGCAGCATGTTAGACAATGCTGAATGCTAAGGAAAAAAAAAAAACACAGGAAAGGGGAAATAAAGTGTTGGGGAGGAGTGTAACATTTTTAGATAGCAGAGCCAGGCAAGACCTCAATAAAAAGTGACAGTTGGATAGACCTGAAGGAAATGAGGAAACTAGCCACAAAAATATCTGGGCAAAGAGCAGTCCATGCAGAGGGAAGAGCATGTGGAAAGGCCCAGAGGCATGAACACACCTGCTAAGTTCCAGTAACAGCAGGAAGGCCAGTCTGGCTAGACTTTGGTGAATGAGGGGAGGAGAAGTTGGAGATTAGGTAGACTCTAACAAGGGAATGTGTTCTCTTTCCGGGTCCACAGGGGGGCACAGTTTTAAGGGTAAGAACTTCCTAGTGCCATGCCCCCCTCCCGTCTCTCTCCATCTGGGAGATTTAACGGTTTATGTTTGAATTTTGCAGGCACAGGAAGAAACTAAGAGGCGATCACTCCAGCGGAAGTTCTAAGGAACTCCTTTCATTGACCAGGGTCTTAGAGAAGGTGGGGGCTCCTCCCAGGTTAAAAGTCCCCTTCTTCCACATCCCTTTGGACTCCATGTCTGGGTCCCCTTCCATGAACACTCCCTTCGTGGAAGCTGCTTTTCTCTATCCTGGATTTTCCCTCGAGTCCCCTTCCACACTCTCTCGTGGAAGCCTGTCTTCCCCTCCTAACCTCCATCTCTCTCTATTTCCTTCCACTCAGTGTAGAAGCTGCTTTCCTCTCCTGGATTCCATCCGTCTGGATTCTCTCACTCAGTGTGAGAGTTAGCTGTTTCTTTCTCTCTCCTTCTGTTTCTCTCTCTCTTTAAATAAATCACTTTCTACAAACACTTTTGAGTCCAGCATTTACTGCACACTGCGCCGTGATCCCCTCTCTCATTCTTGAGAGGGCAGGAGACCAAGAACCTGGAGAAACGTCCTCTCAGGGGAGCTGAGGGCACCCTGAGCCCCAATATTACACTAATGAGGCTTTGGCTTTTACTCCAAGTGAGCCGGGAGCAGCTGGAGCATCCTGATCAGAAGAGCACCATGATGGAACTTACTTGTTTACAAGATCATCTCGCAGATTTTTGAGACTAGATTGCAAGGGACAAGGGCAGAATCAGAGAAACCACTAGTGCTATATTCCTGGAGAAAAATAATGGTAGCTCAGAACAAGATGATCGCAATGGAGCAGGTAACAAATAGACAAACAATTAGTTTCTGAGTATAACTTGAATATATCGTCAATAAAACTTGAGGGATCTCTGATGGATCAAAGAGAGAGAGGAAATAGGGATTAAGTCTAAGGGTTTAGACTGAGCCGCTGGAAAAATGGAGTTGCCTTTAACTGAGGTGGGGAAGACTGTGGAAAGGGCAAGTTATGTGTGGGGAGGGAGATGTCAGGAGTTCAGTTTAGGACCTTTCAGATTGTCGATGTCCAGATGCCAGTTGGATACATTGGCCTGGCCTTCACGGGAGTGGTCTGTGTTAGAGATAATGTAAGAATGATCTGCTTACAGGTGATGTTTACAGTTATAAGATAGATGATATCAACTAGGGAGTGAGCAAATAGAAAAAAAGAAGAAATCTTAGGACTAGGCCCCTGGACATTCCAATGTTCAGAAGTTAAGGAGTTGAGGAGGAAGAAACTATTATAGGAGATGAAAATGGGCTGGGCATGGTGGCTCATCCCTGTAATCCCAGCACTTTGAGAGGCTGAGGTGATTAGATTTCTTGAGTCTAGGAGTTTGAGACAAGCCTAGGAAACATGGCAAAACCCTGTTTGTTTCTACAAAAAATACCAAAAAAGTTTAGCCAGGTGTGGTGGTACATGTCTGTCCCAGCTATTTGGGAGGCTGATGTGAGAGGATTGATTGAATCTGGGAGATGGAGGCTGCAGTGAGCTGAGATTGCACCATTGCACTATAGCGTGGATGACAGAGCAAGACCCTGTCTCAAAAAAAAAAAAAAAAGAGAATATGGAGCCATCCAGAAAAGTTGGAGGAAAACTAGGCAAGTGTGCTATTCTGGAAGTCAAGTGAAAAAAGGTTTTTAAGGAGGAGAGCATGATCAAGCAATTGCATAAAATGCGGCAACAGGTGAACTCAGGTGAGGATTGGGGAAAAAAATAACAGGATTTAGCAATATGGAGGTCACTGGTACCCTGTTCAGAGCAGTTTCAGAGTAGAGATTCAATAAATAATGCAAGAAGAGACATTGCTGTCTGAATCATATGGTTTGGATCTGCGTCCCACCAGATCTCATGTTGAATTGTAGTCCCCAGTATTAGAGGTAGGGCCTGGTGGGAGGTGGTTGGATCCTGGGGGTAGATTTCTCATGAATGGTTTGGCAGCATCCCCTAGGTGCTTTTCTTGTGATAGTGAGTTCTCTGGTTGTCTAAAAGTGTGCAGCACATCCCCCCTTGCTCTCTCTTGCTCCTGCTCTCATCATATGAGATGCCTTACCCCCTACCTTAATTGTAAGTTTCCTGAGGCCTCACCAGAAGCTGGGCAAATGCCAGGATCATGCTTCCTGTACAGTCTGAAGAATTGTGAGCAAATTAAACCTCTTTTCTTTCTTTGTTTTTTTTGAGACAGAGTCTTGCTCTGTTACCTCTGAACCCAGGCTGGAGTGCAGTAGTACGATCTCGGCTCACTGCAACCTCTGCCTCCTACGGTGGCTCACGCCTGTAATCCCAGCATGTTTGGAGGCCAAGACAGGTGGATCATTTCAGGTCAGGAGTTTGATACCAGCCTGACATGGTGAACCCTATCTCTACTAAAATACAAAACTTAGCTGGGTGTTGTAGCCACACCTGTAATCCCAGTTACTTGGGAGTCTGAGGCAGGAGAATCACTTAAACCAGGAGGCAGAGGTTGCAGTAAGCCAAAATCGCGCCACTGCATTCCAGTCTGGGTGACAGAGCAAGAATCCCTCTCAAAAATAATAAAATAATAAAATAAGTGAATTTAAATTTAGGTACTTGATAAAATCCTAGCTGTTGCCCTCAAAATACTGTATAAGGTGATTCTCCTGCCTCAGCCTCCTGCATAGCCAGGATTATGGGCATGTGCCACTATACCCAGCTAATGTTTGTATTTTTAGCACAGACAGGATTTTGCCATGTTGACCAGGCTGGTCTTGAACTCCTGACCTCAAGTGATTCACCTTTCTTGGCTTCCCAAAGTGCTGGGATTACAGGCATGAGCTACCGTGACCAGCCAAACCTCTTTTCTTTATAAACTATGCAGTCTCAGGTATTTCTTTGTAGCAATGTGAGAATGTACAGTGAGTAAAGACACTTCTTTGTGTGTGTTTTTTAGAGGTAGGGTCTCACTCTGTTGCTCAGGCTGAGTGCAGTGGTGAAATCATAGTTTATGGCAGCCCGAACTCCTGGGTTTAAATGATCCTCCTGCATCAGCCTCCTGAGTAACTCAGATTACAGGCATGTGCCACCATGGCCAGCTAATTTTATTTTTGTAGAAACGGGGGTCTCAATGTGTTGCCCAGACTGTTACTGAACTTCTGAGCTCAGGTGATCCTCCCATCTGGGCCTCCCAAAGTGCTGGGATTACAGGTGTCAGTACTGCGCCTGACCTCTACAATTCTTTTAAGGAGTTTTGCTCTAGAAGGAATTGGGGGATTACAGCAGTAGCCAGCTGGGAAGCTGGGGCCAAGAAAGATTTTTTAAGATGGAGAAATAGCAGCATGCTTGGAGGTTGATGGGAATAACCCGGTAAATAGGGGGAAACTGATGAAGAAAACAGGGAGAATTTCTTTAGGAGGGAGTGGCCTCTATGGCACTAGTGGTGAGCTGACCTTAGCTAGGAGCTAAGTTCATCTACAGGAACAGGAGTGAACGAAGAATACAAGCACAGATAGATGCTTCACATTTACATTAGTTCAATATTAAATAAAATTTGAAATTCAGTTCCTCATTTGTAAAAGTCACATTTCAAGCACTCAGTAGACCTATGTGATATGTGACGGAGGCTATTTTATTGGACGGAGTGGCTGTAAAATATTTTCATCATTGCAGAAAGTTCTTTTGGGCAGTGCTGGCCCTAGGGTATGACCATGAGGTTGGATAGAGGACAAGATCTCTAGAGGAGAGGCCAGGGTGTTAGAAAGATCATCTGTGTGTAACTTGAAATCGCTAAGACCCAAGACAGAGGTAATATTGAGGTGAGGAAGGTGAGTCATTTATTAAAATTATACAAAAGTGATTAATAAATGGAGACTACGTGATATGGTTTGATGATAAGATAATTATGGAGGAGGCAGGGTCTGTGGTCTAAAAGCAGCAATGAGAAGCAAGAGGAACCCTACCCCACCTCCAGGTCCTATGGAAGGGAAGCCAGCTATCACTGTAGAGGGCTGCAGGGAAGCAGTGTCACCAGGGTACAGAGCCAAGTTTCAGTTACTCCTCCAGGGGAAGGGGAAGGACACACTCAGAGGAGAGCTTGAAGGAAAGGAGGATTCTGCTTACGATTCCCCTGAGTTCCAGAGGGCAGGTGAAAGGATTTCGGGAGATGAGGAGGATGGCGGGCGAGGTTAGAAAAGGGGATGAGCAGAGTCAGATGGGGATTAGATGTCCAGGGATGAGAGGTGACCTGGGATTCTTGGGTTTCTTATGGGATGGACATTGGTGGGGATAAGTGACATGATGAGATTAGTCCTGATGGTCACAAGGTACATAGTGAGGGATCAGGGGTAGGGTGGGGCGTCTTGACAGGAGCTGGAGGGGTTGGCAATCCCCCTTGATGGTTGCTGGGAGAGGCATGGAGTCTGGCTGAAGGGGCATCTTACACTGAGCCATTCCTTTTCTTGGTGGCTGCCTAATGGTGGCCTTACTTGATCTCCACAACTCTATATAAAGTACACACTGTTGTTATTTTAATTTTACAGAAGCAGATATATTTAAAAAGCAAGGACTTGGAGAATGAGGGCTTTTAAATTGCAGGTTGATTCTTTTTTTTTTTTTTTTTTTTAAAGATGGGGTTTCACCATGTTGGTCAGGCTGGTCTTGAACTCCTGACCTCAGGTGATCCACCCACCTTGGCCTCCCAAAGTGATAGGATTACAGGCGTAAGCCACCATGCCCGGCCAATTGCAGGTTGTTTCTTAATCACCAATGAGAAAGTTGAGAAGGGGAGTCCATTTGGGTGTGAAAGTGGAGGGGAATAAAGGACAGGGAAGTGGATTCTGGTTTAATGTGTCTGGTTTAATGTGGCAGTGCCAACAGGGGGCACTGCCACGTGGAAATGAGTTGAAGCTGCTCCGAACTATGGAAGCTGGCTCAGCGTAGGTGTGGGAGCTGGAGAAGTGAATTTAAAGTCAGCAGTCCAAGCCAGAGCAGATTTTTCACCCCTAGATCTTCCCAGGTAGAGGTCTTACCACCTCAGGGAAAATGGAATTGTTTCTAGGGGTGAGAAACAAGAATAGATTAGAAATGAATTTCAAGGCCGGGCGGGGTGGCTCACACCTGTAATCCCAGCACTTTGAGAAGCCAAGGCGGGCAAATCATTTGAGATAAGGAGTTTGAGACCAACATGGTGAAACCCCGTCTCTACTAAAATACAAAAATTAGCCGGGCGTGGTAGTGGGCACCGGTAATCTCAGCTACTAGGGAGGGTGAAGAATCGCTTGAATTCAGGAGGCAGAATTCAGGTTGCAGTGAACAGAAATCGCGACACTGCAGTTCAGCCTGGGCGACAGAGCAAGACTCCCTCTCAAAAAAATAGAAAAGAAAAAGAAAAGAAGTTAATTTCAATTTAGGAACCTGATAAAATCTCAGCTGTTGCCCTCAAACTACCTGTATAATATCTTTTCCCTCGCAGTGTTCTGAAGGATTTTCTCAATTTTACTGCTGGTTAAAGGCTAATACTTTTGAAATATTGCTTTAACAGTGACCCCTAGTGTTATAAAGAGGTATCTGCTAACTGATGTAGTTTGGAAACGAAAATTCCCTTAACCTGAAAGTCATTGCATAGATTGATATTGCCAGAAGGTACCTTCATACATTATTCAGTCCATCTCTCTGCCTTTAGGGAGGATCACACTTGAACAATTCCAGGTCACTTCCCTTCAAGAAAGATGTAATGGACCTGAAGAGAGTTCAGAGAATGGTAAGTAGCATAAACAAGGAGGAAGATGTACTTTCCTGTGAGAATGGATTGAAGAAACGGAGAAAGAAGAGGACAAGGAGGAGGAGGGACAAGAAGAAAGTGAAGACTAGAAAATGGACATACAAAACAGTCAAGCAATAGAACAAATCTTTACATACTACTTCTAAGAGGCACCGCTTTGAAACTGTGAAGAGGCTGCATTAGCGTAATCCTGGCGACCATTTTTGAGCATTTGCTTTATGGCAGGCAAACTTACAACCACCCTTAAGGTAAGAGCCATTATGATCTACATTTTACAGATAAGAAAACAAGGTATAACACTCAATTAATCAGCCGAGGTGCCAGGTGCTACGGCTCATGCCTGTGATCCCAGCACTTTGGGAGCCTGAGGTGAGAGGTTGCTTGAGTCGAGGCATTTGACACCAGCCTAGGCAACATAGTGAGACCTCATCTCTACAAAAAATAAACAAAATAAGCTGTATGCGGTGGTGCACACCTGTACTACCAGCTACTTGAGATGCTGAGCTGAGAGCATCACTTGAGCTCAGGAGGTTGAGGTCGCAGCAAGCTGAGATCATACCACTGCACTTCAGCCAGGACAACAGAAGCTGAAAAAAATACAAAATATAAAATAGCTCATCTGAGACAGCTTCAAGGGGCAAAATCAGAACTGGAACTCAGGCTTTTTGACTTCTAAGTGTGTGCTTCTAGCCTCAATGCAACAGGCCTTAACTAATAAATAGGAATGCTAATTTATAGACAGAATGCACATAAGTCATTAAACTGGCAAAGGTTAAAAATATAAATTTGTTCTAGAAAAGTATGGATGTGGACATGGCAGTTTGGGAACATCTGTGGTGTTTTCAGGCACATCCCCTGATCTGACCCGGTATGCTAATTCTCATGTGCTTACCACACATCAAATCTAAAGACTTTCAGAGTAGAAACCTCATGCAGACTAAACAATGCATTTCAATTTTTAAAAATTCTCAACAGCAGAGAAATTCATCATGTCTAGCTAAATCCCTCCTGTTGCTGCCCATTTTCTTTTATCCTGTCTTCAGTGAAGATGGAAAACACTTGGACGTAATCCTCTCCAACCTTTTCTATATGTGAATGCCATTAAGTCTCTCCAGGTTTCTGTTCTATCCACCTTCAAGATACATAGTTCTCCATCCTTTTGAATATCTCCACAGGTTTTGTTATTTAACTTGTGATTTTAATGACCCTTAGGGAAGCATTTCCAATCCTAAAGAGAAGTTTGTGCTTATGTAATTAATAAATCATAAAAATGTCTTCATTAATAGCGATGCAATGCCTCTAATTTTCAAAGGACTTCCATATTACTTATCTTGCTTGATTCTCACATATTTGTCCCTGTTTTACAGAAGAGAAAATGAAGCTGGGAGAAATTAAGTGATTTTCCCAAGGTCATATAAGCAAATAGTGGGAAAAAAAAATTAAGATTGTTAAAAAGAGGGAGCAAGGTATGCGATGACTGAGAAAGTCAAAGTGAAATTTTTAGAAGACATGTAAGCGTTGAATGTAAGTGCAGAAACCTTTTTGCCTCTCTGTCTTTGGTAGCTATCAGCATCTGGAAATATAAATATTCAGCAAACAAAAGTAGAGCCTCCCTTTCCGGTCACCCACAGGGCTTTCATTTTCATAACTGGGGCCCAGAACCCCTCCTTCAACTTATAGGACTTAGAAGCTGCCAACTTAGAGCCACCTAATTATTATGAAGCCTGGTGCTGTTCCCACCACCCCACCTGTATTAACCTGTGGAATCTTTACAACTCTCTGAGCTGGGGTGTTATCGTGACCTCTCATTTCACAGATTTGGAAACAAACACAGGTTAAATAATTGGCCCCAGGTCATACAGAGAGACTTGGTAAATGTAAAGGTAAAGTTTAAGTAAAAGCCATGTAAATCTGCATCTAAATTATTAAGCGGTAATTATTCATCACAGACAATGATCCAGTATAATGGCTGTAAGGTAGGTAGGACAAATACGATCCCTTGAACACACGTGGAAATTGAGCCCTAGTGAGGTTAAGTTATTCCATGTTGATCACACAGTGAGGCAGGGCTGATACCAGTTAGCATCCATTAGTATGGCCATCATATTTCTTAAAATGTTCAATATTTCTGTACAGATTGGCATTAGTTGCCACCCCAAGCCCTCCATGGGCCTCTCTCGTATGAGCCCTTCAGATCTCCCCATAGCCCAGCAACTCGTGGGGTCCCTGCTCGGTGATGATTGTGCTCAGCCCTGGCAGGCTCCCTTTGGAAACTGGCATGGGGGACAGAGAGGAGGAGAGGTTCTGCAGTAGGTCAGGTGCCCAGGGACAGAGGGTAGCCCAGGACAGGAGCCTTTAAAAGGTGTCTGCTGCACAGTAGGTTTCACCCTTCCCCTTGGCCTGATTACCCAAAAGGCAAAAATAGGGCTCCGTAACAGCAGATGAAGTATCTTTCCCTTCGTTTGTTTACACATTAGCAGGAGAAACTCTAGGTGTTAGAGCAAAGCAACAACCCTGTCTATGGTGCAGTGATGCCCTGGGGGGACTTAGGAGAAAGAAGACCAGCATTTGGGGAGAACCAGAGGGCTGGAAATGAAGACTAAGGAGTTTCTCTCTTTTCTATTTGGTGTATACATGATGATACACACACATGAGAACCCTGATACAGTGTCGGACCCTTACCTGGTGCACAATAAATGTTTCTGAACTTTCTGGATGGATTAGGTTATGATGTGAGCTGTTTACAAAAAGGCCATGGGAGTCTGTTTTCGACCTTGAATTTAGCAGGGGGATTACTAAGGCACCAGAGCAGATATGCAGGGGCCAGGGAGGAGCTGCCAAATAAGAGGACATTGTCTTGATAAAAAAGAGAGTCTCTGAAATGGGCCAGTGGTTATAAATATCAACGGCACATGCCTGAGCACTGATGTAAGAAGATGAATGGTAGAAACATGACCGCCTGGGAAAAGACCTGAGCATGACGGATTCTTCCAAATCTAAGTCCACTGAATTATTTCTGAGACTACTAGTGTGACATGGAAAGACGCCAGCAGACAAGCACCCCTCCATCTGCAAAACTCTCCCGCTAGTGCTTCTAAGGACACAGGAAGGGGACAAACAGAAACAAAAGCAGGTTGAGTCAAGACAATGAAAGATGACCAACACAAAGGCGTTTGTGAAGTGAGAAGTGTTATTTAGTCAACAGAGAGATTCCACAAAGAATCTCTTGTTTAGTTTTATGACCTCATTCTTGCAAAGGATATAGCAGAAAAAGAATTGAGTCATAAAAAGCAAAAGATATTTCTTAATTTCTTACTCATAACTTGGCAGCTTAAAACAACAAAAACTTATAGAGTTCTGGAGGCCAAAAGTTCAAAATCAAGATGTTGGCAAGGCCATGCTCCCCCTGAAGTTTCTGGGGTAGACCCCTTTCTTGTCTCTTCCAGCTTCTGGTGGCTCCTGGCATTCCTTGGTTTGGGGCAGCATAACTCCAGTCTCTGCCTTGGCCTTCACCTGGCCTTCCTGTGTGTTTTTGTGTTCTCTGTTTTGTAAGGACACTAATCATTAGACGCAGGGCCCATTCTAAATCTATGATGATTTCATCTTGAGCTCCTCAACCAATTACAATTAATTACATATGCAAAGAAAATTACATGCTTATTTCCACATAAGGTCGCATTCTGAGGTTTTGGGTGGCCATAAATTTGGGTGGGGGGCCTTATTCAACCCACTATAATGTGTGAACCATGCAGAAAATAGACAAAAAAGAGAGATTATACATTTATAAAATAGGAAATGGATTTATACTTTGTGATCACCTTGTTATTCTTACTACAGCCAACTATCTAACGATTGATGACAATCAGAGGCAAACTTGACCTTTATCTACATGCTGCAGGACAGTGGTTCCCAAATGCTAAACAATGGAACAGCACTGGTCAGAGGAAAATGTTCACAGGCCAAGGCATCTTTTCCATACTCCCTGTAGGCTCTCAGCTGAAGCCCCAGGACCTCAGCTGCCCAGCCTCAGCCAAGAGGAGCCACTGAGTAAGAGCTTGTCCTAGGCACCTGGGCTCTACCGCCTGCTCCCCCAGTTCTTCGTGGCCCAGTAAGGAATAAGGACAGCATCAGAGGGGTGAGGAAACGTGCTTTTGTTTGCATAGAACGTTCCAAGTTAAGGGAAATACCATTAAGAGTGTAACTTCCACCTTTGCTAACAAACCTATGAGAAACTGAGTTTCATAGTGAATAATAAAGATATGAGAATACACTGAACATTGATGCTCTACTTTGTGGTGTCCCACTGAATATATAACCACATGCTGATAAATGTGTACAAAACTAACAATTATGTGAAATGTAATAGGATTTTACACAGTAACTCTTCTAAGCTCAAAAATTATGTATATATTTATAAAAATATATTTCATCTGTGTCTCTCTGTTGTCAATTACCAACTATCCTTTATGCTATGTCCTTTTTAATTTTTACATGGAAAGTATGATTTCTTTTATGAAATAATAGTAAATGTAGATTCTTACCTTACAAAATGTAGAGGGCAACTTTTGTTGGTTCCATGGTTTTAAAACATTTTCACTGAACACATTTTATATTTCAGTGTTTTTTTTATTGCTTTGGAGTACAGAATTATTACAGAAATAAATTTCAGACTGTAAAGGTATTCCTTCATAAGAAAACCTGCCACTTAAAAGTCAAGCTTATAGGACATATTGGTTAAAATATAATTGTATTATTTTGATTTAAAGTAACAGGATTTGCACTTGAGAAGGTACACCCTAGATTTCCTTTGCACAATAAATTTCTGAAGTGCATGTATAATATGATTCCATTTTATATTTAAATCCAAAATTTCATGAGCACAGTATTTTCAAATCAAGTTACACTTCCTTCTCTTTTTCCTGGAGACAGCTGTCAACAGGGAAGATATTCCCACCGTAGCACTCGCCTCTCCTATCCACCTGTCTTTCCACCAGGCATTTTGAGATCAGGCAAGTGGAAAGACTGCATCTGGGGTAAAAAATGGCTGCAGAGGGAAAGCTGAACCCAGGCTGGACATAGTCGCTCTGCCTAGAACATTGGTTTTTCTCTTTTATGGGCCTTTACTCTGATTGATTACCATATGACAAAAATTGTAGTAGAGCAGCATCACTGGATAATTACAGTCTCCTTAAGTGTCAAAAGACCGTGGTCTTCTTTCGTATGGAAACTCTCAACCCTCTCACTGATAGCAATTGAATCTGGGTATGGTGGCTCATGCCTGTAATCCCAGCACTTTGGAAGGCTAAGGTGGGCGGATCACTTGAGTGCCAGAGTTTGAGACCAGCCTGGGCAACATGGTGAAATCCTGTCTCTACACAAAATACAAAAATTAGCCTGCCTTGGTGGTGGGCATCTGTGGTTCCAGCTACTCAGGAGGCTGAGGCGGGGGATGGCTTGTGCCTGGGAGGTCAAGGCTGCAGTAAGCTGTGATTGTGTTACTGCACGCTAGCCTGGATCATACAGCAAGACCCTGTCTCAAAAAGAAAGCAATCAAATAACTACTCTGTCCAAGGTACTCCAAGAATGGCTTACAATCTAATTGTGTTTTGTCTTCATTACCTCCCTGATGATTCTTTTGTGCAATTGCTTCTGGGCCTCCCTTTCTGTATACTTAGGGAGAAAAGGCAAAAGTTTCTGGCACCTTAATAGGAACTGTTTTGTCAGCTGCTCATGATTAGAAAAGCTGAATCAAGTTGTCTTTTAGTCTCTCTGAATATTTCAAGCTTCTAGAACCAACATCTGATTCATTTTTGCATTTTAAATGTTGTTCGAATTACAACCAGAGGACTTATTTACCAATATCCAATAAAAGTCATATTTTAAGAGATACGCACGTAACATGTCTGACTTGCTTTCTAGCTGACTCTCAGGAAAAAGTTAGCCATATACTTACATATATGAGTGCAGATATAGGCATATCTCTGGCTAATGCCAAATGGAATCTCTTATCCACCTGCATGATACATAGTTTAATTTGGTACATCAAAACTGGTTGGGTCTTGCCTTCCAGAAAAGGAGCTGGCATAGACACAAGGGTGGCATGAGTCAGAAAAAGATGAAAAATACTTATCAGTTTCTTCTTGGTCCTTCATGTGCTTTTGCACTTCATACACAAAATATATTATGTCATTGGAAATGGCCCTTTGTATCTCCTCTCCTCCTACCATCATGTCAGTCTAATATATCATAGCATAAGCCAGATATAAGCCTCCTTTTGGACTGAGCTGGCTGGTAAATTAACTTATGCTAAACGGCTGTCTGCCCATGACTGTCAACTCTATCATCCTTGTCTGTCTCCTTTTCCCTTTCCCAGACATTTCATTTCACTGTGGATGACATTTCATTTTATTCTCAATGCATTTCATCTCCTTGCAATGTATGAAATTTTTTAGTGAACAGAATACTCACTGACCCTTCTGAAACTGACTAGGGTATTTGTGTGCCCCAAACAAGTTCAGTAATACAACATTGCCTGGCTTCCTTTACCATTTACACTGGAGAGGCTGAGTTCTTAAAAGGGAGCATTTGTCTCCCTTTTATCCCCCTCTTGAATCCCAAAACTGAACTTAAACATTATAGACACACACTACGTCTATAATGTTTGACATTATAGACATGAAGGTCCTTAATGGGCTAGTGGGCAAAAAACATCTAGGAATGAGAAATCAACAGATATTTTCTGAGCACTTGTAGTGTGACCTTGGATGCTAGTTTCAAGATCACCTTAATGATATGATGGCAGCGGCATTATGGCAGCGGTTGGGGAGGCACAGCCTGATCTACGCACTCCACGGAGCCAGCAGGGGCTGGGAGCAGGTAGGAGGCTTACCCCCTTCCTAGTTAGAGGAGTTGGAGCCGCAACCTCCCAGGCTCACTGCAGCTGCCCAGCCGCAGCTGCAGACTCTGGTGTCCCTTCACTCAGAGACCTGGGAAGCGCGCCCCCCTGCAGGCTCGGAAGTGCCTGCTCCCACTTCCTGACCTCTCCATGCTCCCAGTGCCCACTCCAATTTCGGAGCAAAGTTGAGGCTGAACCCAGGCACTGTTGCAACCAGCGGGGTGTGCACGAGCTCGGGGCAGTGCTGACTCGCCAGCCCTGCCACCTCAGCTCCCTCCAGACTTTGGGCACCAAGGAGCATGGGAGGGAGGCCAAGGGGTGGTGAGGGCAGCTTGGCACGGGCATGCAGGCGCACCTCGGCAAGAACATCCTGGGCACTGTGGACTTGTGGACAGCAGGTTGATGGTGGCAGGAGGCAGACAGGCTCCTGGGCAGAAAGGAGTGGGTCCTAGGTGAAGCCTCACTTAAGCCAGAAACAGCCTGAAGCCTGGGGACTGGGCTGCCAGTTCTTCCAACCGGAGTGAGAACTTACGGTGCTTTTTCCAGTTCTGCCCATAACACCCCCTCACACACACTCAGCCAGACTCTGGCAGACAAGGGGAAAACCTGCCTGCAAATAGGAGCCATCTACTCTGGGTCTCCTCTCTGTTGAGGACTACAGAGACAAGGAGACAACCTGCCTGCAGATAGGAGCTACTCACTCTGAGGCCAATCACTCTGCATCCCTTCTCCACTGAGGGCTACAGGGAGGATGGGATGACCTGCCTACTGACAAGAGCCACCCACTCCAGGTCTCCTTTCTGCTGAAAGCAGCAGAGATACTGGGACAACCTGCTTGTGGATAGGAGCCACCCACTCTGGGTCTCCTCTCCACTGAGGGCTGCACAGATGTTGGGATGACCTGCCTGTGGCTAGATGCTACCCAGTCCAGGTCTCCTCTCCACTGAGAGCTGGACATTCATTGGGACAATCTGCCTGTGACAAGGAGCTACCCATTTCGGGTCTCCTGAGAACTGTTCTACCACTTAATGTAGCTCTTCTCCACCTTGCTCACCCTCCAAGTGTCTGCCTACCTTGTTCTTCCTGGATGTGGGACAAAAACTCAGGACCTGCTGAACGGTGAGTCTAAAAGAGATGTAACACAAACAGGGGTGAAACACACATCTCCTGCTCACCATATTGTGGGTGATGAGAAGGAGGGAAGAACTGTGTTCCTTTGTGAAGCCCAGACCTAGGGGCTTCCTAAGCCTGGGCTGTGACACCCTTTTTGGGGTTCTGTGGTTCCTGGTGTCTCCAACTTTCTGGGTACCACCACATTCCCCTTGTCCAGATGCAGGTGCCTGCAGTGGAAGCTGGGCATCTTAGAGACTCTAGAAGAAGGCAGAGCAACCAGGGCTCAAGGCCCATCCACTCCCACCTCAATCCCACTCTCAGCTAGAGCAGCTCTTCTTTTACCTGAGTAGTTCATTTGCTGGAAGGCACTGGGAGGTGTGGGGTAAGCAGCCTCAACAATGATAATGCATGCATGCACTCTATACATACTATCTGGGGATGATGGTGATGTTATTGAGAATTCTAACCACATATGAGAAAACAACAGCTTCCTAATTTCCAAATGCATTATGTCCCACTGCAGAGAATAGGTTCTATCAGGTGGATCAGGCAGAAGTAGCATTGTATCCTCTGAGAGAAAGATCTGAAACTTTTAAGATTGATTTATATTTAAACCCCAGCACTTCAACTGGTGAGCTGTGTGAACCTCAGTTTTGTCATTTGTAATAATGGAACTCATGAACCTCCTTTATGGGATTATTGTGAAGAACCACTTTGCTTTTTGTTTTACAGCTGTATCCTCAATGCCTAGAATAGTATCTATCAGGCAGTGGTAGGTGCTCAGTAATATTTGTTGAATTAGGCCAGGCACGGTGGCTCATGCCTATAATCTCAGCACTTTGGGAGGCTGAGGTGGGCAGATCATGTGGTCAGGAGATTGAGACCATCCTGGCCAACATGGTGAAACCTCATCTCTACTAAAATACAAAAAATTAGCTGGGTGTGGGGGCACATGCCTGTAGTCCCAGCTACTCAGGAGGCTGAGGCAGGGGAATCGCTCAAACCTGGGAGGGGGACATTGCAGTGAGCTGAGATTGGGCCACTATACTTCAGCCTGGTGGCAGAGCAAGACTCCATCTCAAAAAAAATTTTTTTGTTGAATTAATAAATGAAATAACGGTCATGAAACTGTCAAACTTGGCATCTGGCTCATTGAAGATGCTTCATTTTCTTCCTGGGCAGATGAATCAACTGGATGGAGTCAGAGATGTTTTTAGAGAGGGAGTAGAGTGAAATAGTAAAAGCTAACATTCTATGTACCAGATACTGTTCTACATGTTTTACACATATTAACTTCTTTAATCTTCAATTCCTACAGTCTTCACCAACCTGAGAAAGTGTCCTAATATTTGCCCTTAAGAAAGTTAACCTATCTCTGCTTCAATTTGCATTTTTATAAAATGGAAATAATAACAGTACTCACTACTGACCTCATAGCTTTGTTATGATAATGAAATTAATTAATCCATATATAATTCTTAAAACAATTCCTCATACAGACTAAGCACTCAATACATTGTTAACTCTGATTAGGTTGTAAAATCTCTACTACTTCATGTTTTGATAGTGATATTTTTCTGGGTACAATAAGTAAATGCCTTAAGAATTCTGAGATGAGAGAGATCCATGTAGGCAGTAGGGGCACTTACTAGAGAACTTTCTAGGATTAAAGCTGGGCTTTCACAAAATTTGGGTGGGCAGAGAGGAGTGGGAAGGACGTTATAGGAGGAGAAATATACGTAGCTAGGGATGACGTTAGAGTCATCCTGTAAAGTGCTTGACTTCTGGTTGGCTGTTTAAGTTTTCCCATCTGTAAAATCAAGAAAACATCTGCCCTATAGGGTTACTGTTATTAGGATGTTATATGAACTAATGAACATAAAATGCTTAGTACAGTGCTGGGCACATTGCAAGCATATAGGTAGTTGGCACTACTGTTTACTATTAAGGGCAGACATAGGCCAAGTGCAGCAATTCACATCTGTAATCCCAGCACTTTGAGCAGCTAAAACAGGTAGATTGCTTGAGCCCAGGAGTTTGAGACCAGCCTGGGCAACATGACCAGACCCCACCTCTACAAAAGACACAAAAATTATCTGGCATGGTGGCATGAGCCCGTACTGCACCTCAGCACTCAGCTACTTGGGAAGCTGAGTTGGGAGGATGGCTTGAGCCCAGGAGGCAGAGGTTGCACAGCCAGACCCTGTTTCAAAAAAGAAAAAGAAAAAAGAAAAAGGGGGTAGATACAGAAGTTTGTGAGACAATGCAAAAACTATTCAATTCCATTCAAGCACTGAGCTAGTCCTAGCTCCCCAGAATGTATCATTAAGTTGGTGATTTTTCACCTATATAAGACCTTATTAATAATATAAATCTGGTTTAAGAAGAGTGTTAAATTTTAATGGTTTGCATTTGGGGGTATGAAGTGGGAACTGGTTTTATGTATACTACTTAGAGTAACTGTTATACTTTTTTTTTTAGATGAAGTCTTGCTCTGTCGCCAGGTGCCAGGCTGGAGTGCAGTGGTGCGATCTCTGCTCACTGAAACCTCCATCTCCCGGGTTCAAGCGATTCCCCTGCCTCAGCCTTCTGAGTAGCTGGGACTACAGGAGCACGCCACCATGCCCAGCTAAGTTTTTGTATTTTAGTAGAGACATAGTTTCACCATGACCTTGTGATCTGCCTGCCTTGGTGCTGGAATTACAGCGGTAATCCCAAAGTGCTGGGATTACAGGCGTGAGCCACCGTGCCCGGCCACTTTTATACTTATATTTAAATTGGTTAAAGTTACTTTGAAACTGAATTACCGAAAAGTAAATCAAATAGTAAATTTAGTGGAGAGGTGATTTTATCTTTCTTCAAATTCTATCATGCAGACAAGAGGCTTGTTCCTTTTAGCTTGCTGCTGCCAGGGCAAGGAACAAGAAGTAACATGAGCCACATTACTTTCCAGCCACTCCTTAAAATGCTTAATATAAACTTCTAGCTCCCAAAATACTTTTCTTGACCTCAGTGTTCTTTAAGACTGGTATTTCCTACTTGATCCTTTTATCCAATCCCAACCCCAGTATCTTAAAGGAGCATGAGCTCAGGCCTAACTTTTCCTTTCATATATATTGTGGGAATTGTTTTAATCATTTAAAAAAGTTTCTTTGTGAAGATTACATGCATACTTGGAATGAAATGGTATTTTCTCATTGGAACTTCATGCAATCAAGGGTGGAGTTTTGCAGATTTATCTATAACATATGCAAACTCTAGATGACTTAATAGACTCATCATTTGGAAATATTATAAATGTATATTCTCTTCTTTATATATGACACAAAAGATCAAATAAAAGACCTTTACAAATTCTTCCCAAGTGCCTTGTTCATTTCTGCCTCAGGTCCTTTGCCCAGTTTTCCTTATCTAGATTTATTTCCCTGCACTTTACCCATCCAGGCCTGAGAACTCTGCATGAAGTCTTCCTGATTACAGCAGCTCATACCAAGCTCTTCTCTGCACTTTTGGAATTCTTTTGTCTCACCGATTTGAAACTTAGCTCTATCATTCAGCATATTTATTCTGTCTCCCCAAATTAAAGGGTAAAATCCAAGGTAGAGAATAGGTCTTTAGCTCCTGTGTATCCCTACTCACTACCTAACACAATGCATTGGCAAAGAAGGCCCTCAAAATAATACTTTTATGTTTATGTGACAGTCTTCGTTCTAATTCTGAAATAGCTTCACTAATAATAATTGCATGACTGAATAATTTTCTTTGCTCTGAAAACAGAAAACACATCATTCCTGGGAGGTCAGCTTGGGACCTGTAATGCTCAGTTTTTAAATGTTGTATTTCTGATATTTCACTAGATGATAATATCAGAGAGTGTTGCTATGAGCAAGTCATTATGGAGATTCTGCCTGGTACTATTTCCAGACTCGATGTTCAGCTTCTAGAGAGCACAACAAGGCCATGGATAGTTCTATTTATTAATTGGATTTGGCAAGGAGAGTTAATTCCTTGCAAAAATACACAAGCAAGCTATTAAAAATAACATTCGAAGGAGAAGGTTAAAAATAATATTTTTAAAAAGCTAAATTGCTTAATTCAAATACAAGTGTGGAAAAATAATTCTATTAAAATTTATTTAAGTATTTATTGATAACATTGAAGTGTTTTAAAAAGAGGCCAGATGGCCAGGTGCAATGGCTCATGCCTGTAATCCCAGCGTTTTGTGAGCCCGAGGCAGGCAGATCACGAGCTCAGGAGTTTGAGACCAGCCTGGCTAATATGGTGAACCTGCTCTCTACTAAAAATACAAAAATTAGCCGGGCATGGTGGCGCATGCCTGTAATCCCAGCTACTCAAGAGGCCAAGGCGAGAGAATTGCTTGAATCCGGGAGGCAGAGGTTGCAGTGAGCTGAGATTGTGCCACTGCATTCCAGTCTGGGCAACAGAGCAAGGCTCTGTCTCAAAAACAAAACAACAAAAAAATGCCAGATGTGTTAGCTCAATCTCCTCCTCAGCAACTGGTTTTTTTCTTTCTTTTTAAAAAACTTTATTCAGCTTTTAATAATGAAGACTTTATAAGTGGTGGAAAGATGAAGCAAGATTTCTTAATAGTGAATCTTCTGAAATGTTAAATAAATTTTATATTCAGTTGGCCCTTCATATTCATGGGTTCCACATCTCACATCTCTGGATTTAACCAACCTCAGATCAAAAATATTCCAGGCCAAAAAAAAAAAAAAAAAAAACGGATGGTTGCATTTCTACTGAACATGTACAGGCATTTTTTCCTTGTCATTATTCTCTTGACAATACAGTATAACAACTATTCATACAGCATTTATATTTATATTGTACTAGGTATTATAAGTAACTTGAGATGATTTAAAGTACGTAGAAGGATGTGTGTCAGTTATATGGAAATTCTACACCAATTTATATAAAAGGTTTGAGCACTCATAGATTTTGGTAACCAAGCAGTTTCTGGCCAATTCCCCACGGATACCAGAGATGACTGTACATGTCCCTTTTCTGGAGAAAATCCAAAGCTTTATTTGTATTCCCAAAAGGGGCTTGTAATCAAAAGAGATTTTAAAAACATAGCATTCTTCCTACTCACTACTCTGAGTTTATTTATTTATTTATTTTGAGATAAAGTCTTGCTCTGTCATCCAGGCTGGAGTGCAGTGGCATGATTTCAGCTCACTGCAACCTCCGCCTCCCAGGTTCAAGTGATTCTACTTCCTCACCTTGTAGCTAAGACTACAGGTGCGTGCCACCATGCCCGCTAATTTTTGTATATTTAGTAGAGACAGGGTCTCACACCATGTTGGCCAGGCTGGTCTCAAGTTCCTGGCCTCAGGTGATCTGCCTACCCTGGCCTCCCAAGTGCTGGGATTACAGGTGTGAGTCACTGTGCCCAGCCTTACTCTGAGTTTAATAGGAGAGATGAAGATACTTCAAAATTACCTTTATTCCAAGTATGTCTCAAGTTTCAATGCAATTTTTACTTACTTTGAAATAAACAAAAACTCTCTACCTTTATCAGTCTCAAAGTTAAAAGAAAAACAAAACACAGGTAGCATTCAAAGGCTTAACTTATATAATGATCCCCTGGACCTAGGGAACTTGACAAGGGTTTCTAGAGTTGCTCTTGAGAGCTTTGAACATCTGGAGTCCTCACAGGAGTGGGGCTGCTAAGTCATTAAAAAGTGTTAGCTTTATAGTTTGCCTGATTAAAAACGTAGTATCATCTCCCTATGGTCCCACAAAACCCACTAGAAGCACTTAACTGATTCCCACACAGTGAAACCATTCTCAGGGCAGTTAATTAGGAACTATGCCTTTTCCAGACTCCAAGAAGTTTTCAAACTGCTCAGCATAGTGTGTCTATTATACACATTATTAAAAGAAGAAAGGTTGCCTGTACTTGTGGTAAAAAACTCCTGCAGAAAATAAAAATCAAAACTATTTTGTAACCAGGGGAATTATGTGGAATAAAGTCAGTTTTTAAGAAGTCTGGCTTCTTATTTATTAAACAAAGTGGGAATGGAGCAGGGTGAGAAGAAGCACTAGCTTTCAGTGAAAGTCATTTTAAAGATGCTTGTCCCTGTTTAATGTGCTCATCATAATGCAGTGAGTGACATTCCAGCTGAGAACATGGGTCACTCCAGTGACAACAGAATTTGGAAAGGATGGTGAACAGTTCTAAAAATATATTTTAAATCTTTATGCTAAGGATAGCTGCAGAATATAATTAAAATACCAAAGAAAATACCCACAATTAAAAATTTGAGAAACTTCTCTTTTGTGCTTCACATATCCTAAAATTGAACTTTTATTTTACTTTTCATTCTTGACATCTGAGCCCCATCCTGTCCTATAGAGCACATCTTGTTACTATACTGAGAATAAAAAAGAAGGGAATATTGTTTATTAATCACTTATTCTCTAAATAAAAATGTGTTTTGCCTTTTGTCATTTTTTTTCTTCAAGTGTTTTCAAATCTTCTTTTTGAGGCTCAAACCTTAAACTACATAGTTCTCAGGTGGATTATTTACTTCTTTTCCAATTAATCTCGAAGTAGGATGTTAATTACCAATTAGGTCATTTGAAATCACTGACCTAACACAATTCAAGCTGCCCCATGAAAAACTATACCTCAAAACAGAATTAGGAGAACCTTGGTTATTATTCGGCCTGTGCTTTCTTATTACATACTACATCTACACATATTTATAAAGAAGTGGCAGAAAGGGAATCAGAAATATTAACAATACTATTAAAATCCCTTTTATTGTTTCTGTAAAGGTGTCTTTTATAGCATGACCTATGTATTTGTTCCATATACGCTCATTTTTACCAGCTTATAACTTATGGATGTTTGGTGCAGGGCAGTTACAAGGATCTCAAATGGGCTCGGTTCAGGTTTTATTTCAAGATTAGGTCTGGAAAGATTTCCCTTCCTCACCCTCACCATCTCATGAGGTCTCCAGGCCCTACTGCCCTTCTCTGGGTAGTTCAAGGAGAGGTTGCCCACATAGAGAAATGGACAAAATATGCCAAGGTCTAAGGCTAAGACTGGAAACAAAATATGCCAAGGTCTAAGGCTAAGGTGGTCACCAGGAAAAGTACTGGCTGCTGTCAAAGGAAGTCCTCTTTAGGGATGCTGAGAGGAGGAAGAGGCATTTCTGCAAGCCCACAGGTCCAGGCGATGGACATTGCTCATTCCAGCGGGGTTGGGCTAACTGCATAGCCAACTCAGCCCCCACAACTCCTTGACCTTCAAATAATGTCCCTCTCAGTGACCTTGACTCTAATCTTCCTCATTATTGGGAGGCTCCATTGATCTTTCTGTTCTCAGTCCCTCCAGCTACTTTCTTTCCATACCTGGAGGGAATATTTTCTGATGTTGAATGGAAACTCCTTTTTCCTCAAACTCTACTGTCTCTCTAACACTTGGCTATGTTCCAAATCCCACTATTCTGCTTATGATCCAGACTTTTAAAGACAAGATGGGAAGGCTTCTCACCTCCTACATTTTTTTTTTCTCCCTGTAAATAAGATAGCTACTACTTCCCAGCCCTCACTACAGGCCAGGCCCTGCAAGGCTTGCCTTCAACCTCACCACACTTTTCCTTACTCTAGAGGCTGCAGTTCCTGAACTGATGCAGCCTCTCTCTCTCAGAGCCTTTGTCCAGAATGGTATTCTCCTTTCTCTAGTCTCTCATGCCTACTTAAATCCTGTTTATTATTCAAATCTCAGGTCTTGGCTCCTAATACTTCAGTGAATCTTTCCCTGACCTTGAGTCTAGGTCAAAGCTCCATATTATACAATTTTATAAAAGTAGGTGCCACTCCTTGAGAGCATTTATTGCAACTGCAATGTTACATTTGTTGGTGTCATTATTGGGTAGTGTCTGCTTCCCCCACGATACTGCCAGTTCCGTGAGGGCAGGGATTTTTTTATTCACTCTCATCATTAAATCCTCAGTGCCTAACATCTGGAGCATATAGGCCTTTGCGGAATAAAGTCATTTTTCCCCCCACTACAATCTTTAGAGTCACTAGGATTGCATCAGTTCTATTTGTGAAAACCGCCTCAGTAACTAAATAAATTAAGGAAGACCAATCTGGGCCTTCAAAGGATTTAGTATAATTTCTCTAACAGAATAATTAAATCTGGAGGACAATGATCAAATTTAGAAGAAAAAGGCTGGAAGTTGAAATTCCACTTGTACTTGTAGCCTAATTACAATTCCTAATTCCACGTGTACTTGGAGCCTAAGTACAAGTAGATGTTGTAAAAGGTTATTAGCCTCATGGTAGATTTAAACTGCACGTACTACAATTCAGGAATGAAGAAATATTCTTTTTTAAACAAGTTAAACTTTACTTGCTCTCAAGCCCCCGTTTCTGTTTGGTAGCAGAAAAATAACAAACTTATTTTTTTCTCTTAAATATAACTAAGTGTCTTGGGCTGGGTGCAGTGGCTCACGCCTGTAATCTCAGCACTTTGGGAGGCTGAAGTGGGCAGATCACCTGAGGTCAAGAGTTTGAGATCAGCCTGGCCAATGTGGTGAAACCCCGTCTCTACCAAAAATACAAAAATTAGGCAGGTGTGGTGGTACATATCTGTAGTCCCAGCTACTCGGAAGGCTGAGGCGGCAGAACTGCTTGAACCCACAAGGTGGAGGTTGCAGTGAGCCAAGATCATATCACCACCACTGCACTCCAGCCTGGACAACAGAGCGAGACTACTTCTCAAAAAAAAAAAAATACATACATACATATACACACACACACACACACACACACATACACACACACATACATACATACACACACATACATACACACACACACACATACATATACACACACACACACACACATATATGTTTGTATTATTCAGACATTGTAATAAACTGTTCCCTAGCATAACCTTTGGGTGCAGGTGCAGGACTTGTTATACATACAAAAGGCATAACAAAACAGTAAACTAGTTACTCTATGGTGCGGGGTGACAATCTTTTTGCAAAGCACTCCAAGAGTTGAGAGATGCAGTTCTGGAGCTTTTTTTGGGTAATGGTTCCTCATTTGAGCAGGTAGTGACATGAAAATGGCTCCTATCTCTATGCTAAGTCTATTTTGTAATATAGAAAATAAGGTGTAATACCAGCCAGTAATCTAGGCAGTGACCTTATATTAATAATTAGAAGAGTTTCTTGCCTTAGAAGAAGAAGTTAGGGGAAAACAAAACAAAAGCCAAGTCTTTATTCCTAATACAGGAAACAAGACTATCTGTATCTTTTAATTTACTTTTTCCACTGAGCAAATATTTAATCATATTAATAGCCTGCTATGTATTTACGAAGTACCTCTTGGGGAGATATAAAGGAATTATACAATAGTCTCACCTTTAAGAATATTCACAATCTTGTTGAGATTTGACAACTAAGAAAAAAATAATTAAAAGTAGAGTGAAGTGGGGCTCTTAATCTTTTGATTTTCTCCTTGACACAATGGCAAAGAGTTTTCTGATCAAGGAAGCAGACTCCTTTGGCCTTAAATTAGGTTAATGTACAAAGATGAACATATAATTTATTAAGTTAAACCAGCAAGTCTAGTTTTTCACCAATTCAACGCTATGCTGTAGTTTCTATTTTACTTGGAAAGGAATTTTCTAGCCTTGTGGTGATAGTACAATGTTCAACAAGAAGAATTTGCAAGTCAAATTTAGAAAAATCTCCTCTTCAGTTCAGGCCGACATCATAGCATATACACCCAACCATAATAAAAGAAATTTTAAAAAAGTTTGAGCCTAGACATTTCATTCAATATATAAATATCTATATTGAATCAATTCTCTATTAGAAACATTTAAATGGTTTCAATCTTTTGTGTTTGTTTTATACTATTTTATAGTACTGCAATCTTTTTTTCTGAGGTTCTGCAATACAAAAAGCTCTGAAAACTTTTTTGTAACCCATTTTGTGGTAAAAGCTGAGTGGACATGAACTTATTTAGCAATAAAACCTACACAGCTATTATACTCTTCACATATCTGACTTCATGTGAATATATGTTTCACTAAAGAATTATTTCATTATAGGGTGTTTTCCTAGTACCCACTGGGGGTGTTATATAATAAAGAGCATATGCACATAATATCTTTTTCAAATATGAGAAGTTCTGAATTCTGAGACGCGTATGTCCCAGGGTTTTGAATACTGGGACTTTGGAACTGCACACATTGCAACAAATATCCTTAATATTTTGTTGTGTCAGGATAAATGTATATCATGTATACATATTAAGTCAAATTTTCTGGGTTTGAATCCCTGTTCCATTGTTTATTAGCTGTAGCTATACTTACATTTTCTCATCAGTAAAATGGGGATAAGATTTTGAATTATTCTGAGGATTAAATGAGGTAACATATGCAAAACACTTAAAATGGCAATTAAGTAAGCATTTAATACATGTCAGCTATAGTTAATTACTAATGGTAAGCATTTACTACATGTCAGCTATCATATAATTATGATAACAGAAGAGTGTACCAATTTATAACCAGTTTATCTTTCTAACAACAGTGAATCTATTTGCTCATGCTTTTGTCTACATTTGGTATTATCATTTTTGTCTAATGTGACAGGCCAAAAAACAGAGAGCGATATCCCATTGTTTTGCTTACATTTCTTTGATTTCTAGTGATATTGAAAATACTTTCTTACTTTTATGAACCATTAGTATTTTTATACTCTTTTTCTTGAGTGTCACAATTTTGTAAAGATCTTCCCTATTACAATATTTACATTTCCTATTACAATTCCTTATTACGGTATTTGCATTTACCTGTATTTTTTCTTAGTATTTGCAAGCCTGTTCGTTACTTTGCAAGCCTGTTTGTTAATTTCTTTCCTTCCTTCCTTTCTTCCTTTTCAAAGTTTAAAAGGATTAAACTTTGAAAAGGAAGAAATGATTAATTAAAGGGATTAATTTTGGTATACGACTTTAAAAAAATCCTATAGCGTTAGCCACTTGCCCCAGTACCAGTTAAATACCAGTTACTGAATACTTCAACTTTTCACCACTGATTAAAAACTCCATTTTTATCACATACTAAATTCCTGGTCTTCTTTTAGATATTATATATTCTTCTTTATCTATTATTTATTTATTTATTTTTTTGAGACCAAGTTTTGCTCTGTCACCCAGACTCAAGAGCAGTGGCAGAATCTCAGCTTACTGCAACCTCTGCCTCCCGGATTCAAGTGATTCTCGTGCCTCAGACACCAAGTAGCTGGGATTACAGGCATGCACCACCACATCCAGCTAATTTTTATATTTTTAAATTTTGTATTTTGTAATTTTTGTATTTGTAGTACAGCCCCATGTTGGACAGGCTGGTCTCGAACTCCTGACCTCTAGTGATCGGCTCGCCTCAGCCTCCCAAAGTGCTGGGATTACAGGCATGAATCACTGCGCCCAGCCTGATCTGCTAAAATTATTTCTCTTGCCCACACCGTATCGTTTTGACTTCCGGTAGGTCAAACACTCCATTATTTTGATTTTTCAAAATTTTCTTAGGTATTGATACACATTTATTCTCCCAAATGAAAATCAGAATGCTTTTGCAAAGTGTTCAACAAAACTGCCTTGGGATTTTGATTGGAATTAACTTGAGGAAAACTAGCATATTCCATATTGAGTATTCTCATTTACTCAAGAACATAAAATGTCTTCATTTCTTCATAAACTTTATGTATGTTACATAAATTTTAAAGTCCTTTTTAATAGCTACAGCTGATTAACAAGTTCTGAAACATTCATGCTCTTTTAGTTTTTAGTGAATGGGAAACTAAATTAACATGTGAATACCTTCATTTGTACTAGGTAGTTGTGATGGACTGAATTTTTGCGTCCCCTCGCCAAAATTCACAAGTTCAAGCCCTCATTCTCAAAGTGATACTTGAAGATGAGGGATGATGGAGAGATAATTAGGGTTAGTTGGGATCTTCATGATGGGATTTAGTGCCTTTATGGGAGACACCAGAGAGCTTGCTCTCTCTCAATGCTCCCACAAAGAAGAGGTCATGTGAGCACACAGTAACAAGGTGGCGGTCTGCAACCCAAGAGGAGAGACTTCATCAGAAACCAACCATGCCAATTCCCAGATCTTGGACTTTAGTCTCCAGAGCTGTGAGAAATAAATTTTGATTGTTTAAGCCACCCTGTCTACAATATTACAATATGGCAGTCCAAGCAGGTAAATACAGTAATGTATTTGTTACTTAGTGTGCCCTCAGATTCTGGGTTACTCCAGGCTTCACAGGTTAATTATAGCCCAAGGAAATAAGAAAATTGAAACATGGCAATAGAAGGGGCCACTTTGTTTGTAAAGTGCATTTTATTATATTGCTTTGCATAAGGATTGATTCAGGAAAAATAAAGGCTTCTAAGTCACCATTTTTCCTCATTCAAGATGAAAATCTTTTTTTTTTTGAGACAAGGTGCCTATCACCCAGGCTGGAGTACAGTGGCATGATCAAGCAATTCTCCTGCATTAGCCTCCTGAGGAGCTGAACTACTAGCTCTTGCCACCATGACCAGCTAATTTTTATTTTTAAATTTTGTGTAGAGATGGAGTCTTGCTATGTTGGCCAAGCTGGTCTTGGACTCCTGGCATCAAGCAATCCTCCTACCTTGACCTGAAAATAGTTTCTGAGCTTCATATTTGTAGAAATGCTGGCTTCCCTATTTTATTGCATAGAAGAATGCCAATGAGAAAACTGTTACTGATGTTTAATGACGACATGTTAACGTTTGGGCACATTTGGAAGTAGTAACATGGAAGTACGATGTAGTCATTCCTTATAGTTGTGGAACACTTTACTAAATGCATTTACATTTTTATATGGAAAATTTTCTTTCAGTCTCATTTATGAATGGAGTAAACTCAGATTCAGAGAAATGGATGTCTATCACAAGGTATCACAGAACCAGAGCTTGATTTAATTTATTCCCCTGAATGAAACTTTTTCTGAGAACTTATTGTATGCATACTATGGTCTCCACCCGAGGTCTTTCTGTGCTGTGGTGATAGGATTTTCTCTTAGCTTCCTGACCCACTTAAGCCATACCGTACTTACTTAACTCAGGTAGCTCCTGGTGCCCTAAAGATCTAGCCTACCACTGGACTCTGAACCCACAGCCAGATGTGTGGTGCTGCCTCTCCTAAGGTGCAAACCTCTCTCTGACAGTCCCTACCAAACTGGAGCCCCTTCTGGATCAGCAATGGAAAAAGGGTGTCTCTTAACAGCCGAAGTTTTTGCTTGGAAAGCTCTCCTTCAACCCTCCCTTTCCTCTTTTCCTCCTTCTGATTAATCTGTTTTATATACGGTGAAAGGGAGCTTTGAGATTTGATCTCAGGTCCAAATGAGAAGCTAGGCAGGCAACATGAAACTCACAGGCCTTAATTTACTCATTGCCCTACTTTATCCTGAACCAAACCTTTCACCAGTAGTTCAGTGGCCACTGGTAGGGAAATGATGTCCCAAAGTCAACATAAGACTTGCTCTTGATTAAGTAGAAGGAAGTAAAAACATTGCTGAAACAGTAGGAATTTTCAAGGCAAGAATAATGAAAATAATAATATCACATTTAATTGAAAAACAGGCAAACTAAATCAAGTAGTGTTTTGAAAAAACAAGCAATATTTAGTTCTCACTTTGTATTGATTGTGTACAGAGAAGATAAATCAGGAGCAAGATATGTAGCAGTGATTGTCAATATCTGAGGAAAAGTTAATTTCTAAAATTTTTATTCAAAAAATTGCTTACATGTCTTCTAAACTATAAAAGAGTGCACAGTAATAACTTTTGAATTTAAATCTGTAGGCATTTTTTACTCTTATTTTATAATAGTTTTGTCTTATTTTATTTGAGATAGAGTCTCACTCTGTCACCCAGGCTGGAGTGCAGTGGCGTGATCTCGACTCACTGCAACCTCCACCTCCCAGGTTCAAGCAGTTCTTCTGCCTCAGCCTCCCGAGTAGCTGGGACTACAGGTGAGCACTACCATGCCTGGATAACTTTTGTATTTTTAGAAGGGATGGGGTTTCACCAGATTGGCCAGGCTGGTCTCGAGCTCCTGACCTCGTGACCCGCCTGTCTTGGCCTCCCAAAGTGCTGGGATTACAGGCGTGAGCCACCATGTCTGGCTATTCTATTTTTACTTTTTTTTAGACAGAGTCTCACTCAGTCACCCAGGCTGGAATGCAGTAGCACAATCACTGCTCACTGCAGCCTCAACTTCCTGAGCTCAAGCAATCCTCCCACCTCAGTCGTCTCCCAAGTAGCTGGGACAACAGGCATGAGCCACTGCATCTGGATAATTTTCTTATTTTCTGTAGACATCGGGTCTCCCTGTGTTGCCCAGGCTGGTCTGTCTTGAACTCTTGGGCTCAAGTGATTCTCCTGCTTTGGCCTCCCAAAGTGCTGGAATTACAGATGTGAGCCACCATGCCCCGCCTTGTCTTATTTTATCATCTTTAGATCCATTATGCCTCAGAAATATTTATGTCAGACATGGATCATGTCATATAGGAGAAAAAAAGAGAGAGTGCTTTCAGTATATTTTAAATATTTTCAAAAGAACTACACTGGAACCTCTGTGATTGATTGACTGGTACAGAATTACCAAATCTGATGGCATCCCAGTATTTCACTAGTAATAGTGTTCTCAGAAGAGATCTTATGAATAGCGCTACCAGCATGGATCCAGCATATTTTCTGAAGTACTTTGCCCTCAGTCCCCTAAACTCAAGGGAAGAAAATAATGCAATTTTCCTTCATAGAGTATAGAGAAGAAGCATTGTGGTACATAGAGGAATACAGGACTAGGTGACAGGAAACTGCTGCTTTAGTTTTGGCTCTGAGATTTTTTAACGAAATCATTTCATCTTTCCAGGTTTTAATTACCTTATCTATAAAAATGGAGATAGTTCTTATATCATTGAATATCTGGAATGATTAAATAAAATAGATCACAACATGGTATCAAGTAAAGAAAAAAGGAAAAAAATTTTGAGGGGCCAATATATGCCAAGTACTATAGTTAAAAGTGGAACTCTTAAGGGCTCCTTTAGACTCATGATTGTACCAAATCACAATTTTAAATCAAATATTTTTAAAAATGCTTTTAATTTAAATAATCCTTACTTTACTCTAAAAGAAACTTTAATACATTTTAAGGCTTACTATTACCAATTCTCAAAAGGAGAATAAATCAACAGTTGAAAAATAAAAATGCTTTCTATAAATATTTCCTTCCAGATGTGTCACCTGTTGGCAGACTAATAATTCATAGTAAAACTAATCTATATGTTTTACATTTTTATAAAATATTTTTCAAAGGGGACACTAAATTGAATGTAATAAGTTAAATAAGCATACTATTTAAATTTAACAATGGAAAAGTCTCACAAATTATTGTTATATTTTTCTACTATCTAAAGATTATAGATGGAAATTAATTTCATGTAATATTTTAAAACATTCTACAGGTAAAACTTTCTCAAATAGAATTTTAACCCAAAATATTACCCCTCAAATTTGGGGGAAAAATGATTACATACATCAAAATATGCTAAAAGGACATTTAGCTGTATCTGAAAATAAAATTTAGTAAAATTAAAAAAAATTAAATATAGATTAAAAGCTTGAGCTGTTAAAATTAGAAAAACATCTAGGTACAACTATTAAACTATAACTATCATCAGAGTTTAATAAATGTTTCAGTAATATTTTTTCTATTAAACACAGATATACATATAAATATTTAGGAAGAATCCATATCTTCTGGTTATAGATGACAAACCTCACAGGGTCCCAGCTTTTTATTTGACCTTATATACAAATAACTTGAAAGTAGTAAAACACATATTTTTAATCATTTTGGTATATAGTTAGGTCAGATTTTATTTCCAGTAGTTTTCCATAATTTCTTACTAGAAAGGCCAGCTAATTATGCAAAAAATAATTTTAAATTACTTTATATTTGATATTTAAAAGTCTAGTTAGAATACATATGGCATATATATGTATATATCTTTATAAAAATAAATATCTAAACTATTGATAGATATTTTGTTTCTTAGATTAGGTAGATAAATTAAAATATTCTAGAACATAATCTGAACTCAAAAAAACAAAATAGAAATCACCAGTTCAATGTGTAAATATAGCAGTAGTATTTGACATATTGACCATATGTGTCTAAGATAGCCCTCTGAAATGCATTTTTTTACTCCCTAAAACTTTGTTACATAGAAATTTGTAATTTTTACTCAATGCTTATTTACTAGAGACTTTTGCTATTTAAACCAAAGGTTTTTGCAATTAAACCAAGGATTACTAGTTTTTCACTTTTTTATGTTTAAGTGGTATAACTCCTTTATATACCTTATATAATAAAATGTACCAGGAAAAGCTATAACTCTTCAGATGTAATACATAGTTACTTAGGTGATAAAGAGTTAATGAAATTTTCAAGGTCTGCTAAAGAATTTTGAAGTCCATCATTAATATCTTGACTTCTAAGAAATTTTTTCAGAGTATCTAAAGCAGTTATTGCCTCAGATTTTGATGGTAAAGGGAGTTCAGTTCCTGGAGATCCATCGTCATCCTCTTCATCAGAAGTGTAAAATTCAGTTTCATCTGATTTACTTTCTTTGGTGGGCACGGAATCACCATCTGGTGCTGTTTCACATGTCTCCAAATCGTCATCCAGGGCAGCATACTCTTCTATAGATAAACCTTCAGGAAATTCTACTCCTTCCCCCAGAGCATGGGCAACCAAATCCAGACTGGTATCCTTTTCTGCATTTGTTATGTCATTTTCTTCCTTTTGAGATTTGAATCCTGCCTCTTCATAGCTTTTAACAATAGTCTCTGGGGTTACAGCCCTCCAGCAAAGATGCAATGTATCAACTGCATCTAGCAGTGAAAATGTAAATTCTTTGCTACCTTCAACAGAACTTAAAAATTTCTTGATAAGACTCTGTCGATATTTGATTTTAAGGCTTTTAATAATGCCTTGTTTCATAGCTACACATTTAGAAGATAAACATGATGGAAAGAAAGCTAACTCAATGGACTTTAGGTTATTTACCTCTGGATGTGCCGGAAAAGACTCAACAAAAATTACCACTCTTCGTTGCTGGGCTTGAAATTTCTCATCAAGCTTTCGCATCCATTGTTCAAATACATCTGAGGTCATCCATGCCATTCTGTTAGCTTCGTAACACACAGGCAATGATTTTAAGCCTTTGAAACAATGTGGACTTCTGTTTTTCCCAATGACAAGCAAGGGAAGTTTCTCTGAGCCATCCATGTTTGTGCCAACCACCAGAGTTATTCTGTCTTTGCATAACTTTCCAACTGAGCATGTTTCGCCTTTAAATGCAAATGTATTCGTAGGTAACATTCGATAAAGCAGCCCAGTCTCTTTTATATTAAAAACATTTTTAGGATGATAATCATTTAAATAATAAGGAAGTACATTTTGGTACCAGACAGTCGAAGGGTCTACAGATACACCTGTAGCTTCTACAGGTTGAGCTCTGAATACTAAACCATACCTGGATTTAAAACGATCCAGCCAACCATTACTGCACTTAAAATCATTATGGCCCAGTTTCTGGGCAAAATCATTAGCTTTTAGACGCAACATCGGACCATTAACCGGTACATTTAGACACTGAGCAATTCGATACCACCTCATTAATGCCTCTTCCAGATCTGTGTAAAAAGCAGTTCTCAGTCTTTTTCTTTTTGGATCAAATCTTAGAGATTCAAAGGCTTCTAGAACTTTGTCTTTATTCTTCATAATAGAAGACAACGAATTTTTCTTTATTCCATATTCAGCAGCAATCTCTGCTTTTTTCTTGCCACTCTCCACTGCATTTATGATGTCGATCTTTTCCTCAATGGATAGGCTTTTCTTTTTCTTCACTGTTACAGGCAGAGTTGAGGCATCCGCAGGAGCTTCTGCCATCTCAGCCAGTGCTTATGTAGAGATTACTCTTCTTACTTCCTCGTGACTGTTTCTTTGATTAAAATTTGTTTTCCAGTATGATATAGATTGCTGCTTTCTATCCTACTTCATATATTAAAAATTGGCAAGTGTCTAATAGTCTTATTTTGTAGGAACTTGATGACGAAATATACTTTTTCAAAGATCTGAAGAAGAAAAATGTTATATGCAACTACAATATTTTAGAAGAGAAACTTCCTTCCTAGAACCTTGTATAGCTCAGTTTATAGTTTATTCATAGTTCTGGAAGTCAAGCTAAAATAGAAATCTCATTATATCAAACCTGTCCAGTCCTGCTGATGTATTTTTGGAACTTTAATCTTTTAAGATGATCCATTTTATCCATGCACAAATTGAGCCTCCTATTAATTCTCCACAGAAGGACTCAGAGATAAGAAGAAAAAATGTTCAAAAGTTTTCATGCAAAAATGTTACCCATTAATTTTCAACTTTGTTCATGGTAAAGAAGAAAATGGTAGAATCCTTCTAGAACTTGCCAGTATATCTTCTTCTGTTTTTTGAAAATGTAAAAAAAAAAAAAAAAAAAAGCAGCAATTTTAGCAGTATGTCAATTGAATATTAAAAAGAATACTTATACAAATTATTATGCTCCCAATAATGAAAATAATAGAAACATGGTTCTGAAAATACAATAAACAAAGTTCCCAAAAAAAAATGCTTACCTCCCGAAAGATCTCTCTGTAAAAGCTCTTTAGTTCTGCTCTACAGATTTGAATTCTCACTTGCCTTTGAGTGCTTTATAATATATAGTTCTGAAATAAATCAGATAAATTTAATCTTTTCTGAAAATGTGGGCTTACCAAAATTAAAGAACTAAAAATGATGCTGGATAGATGCTTGGTGGCTATTTTTTACATGAGGTCACAGACTGCACCCTCTAACTTCTCTAAAAGAAAACACAGACAGAAGTCACAAGGTTCAACTTTTAATAGTACATGGGAGACAGTGTCTCTTTTATAAGAGTCTGACAGAAAATGCTTCACCAAAAAATCAAATCAAGTGATAATTCTATTTTTAAAAAATCTAAATCCCATTCTACCTAAAAGCTTAAAAACCCAATAACTTTTTATTTTTATAATTTAAAATTTTTCTCTTCTCTTTTTTTTTTACCCTTATCCTGTTAGTAGGCTAAGAATGCCGTAACTTTTGTATTAATTTGACACATTAGCTGAATGTATAGAGGCCAGAAATACTGGACAAAAGGCATAGAAACAAACAATTAGGAGAGTATAATGCAGAAAGAGATGTAGACTAAGAATAGGAAGGGTAGTGACCAGGAGTCTTAACGTGTCAGGTCATCTACTTTCTATCTGTTAAAAAAAAAAAAAAAAAAAAAAGGTTCAGGCCACTTCTGAATTGAGAAGTCACTGTGCTATTTAGTACTCAGTGATCCCAGGCCATTTACATAACCATTTGAAGCTTCAGCTTCCTTATCTGTAAAATGGGAGTAACTACAGCACCTACCTCATTATTGTACATTCAAAGAGATTCAATGAGAGAATGTAAAGCACTTAGCACAGTATTTAGTACTTTAAGAAAGTGCTCAACAAATACATGGTGATGATCTTATCATCATTATCTGCCTCATATCTTTTGGCTGTGTGAATTTACAATTTGGAAAACTGTCCCAAACAGAAGCAAGGATCTCACCTTACATCTATACTCAAAGTAGGGCTTTCCTAAGCCATGAGAACAGTTAACAGGCCCCAGATGGGCTCATTTCTACTTTCCCAAGTCAGCATCTCCCTTATCAGAATCAACGCGGCTTTGGGCCTACTATGGCCAAGATAATAACAAGCTAATTTGATGAGCAATGTTACTTCTGTGCTAGTGTGGGCACTCCATTGATGAGCGGTGTTACCTCTGAGTGTGGGCACTCCACGGATGAGCGGTGTTACCTCTGTGCTAGTGTGGGCACCCCACGGATGAGCGGTGTTACCTCTGTGCTAGTGTGGGCACCCCACGGATGAGCGGTGTTACTCCTGTGCTAGTGTGCGCACTCCACGGATGAGCGCTGTTACTCCTGTGCGAGTGTGGGCACTCCACGGATGAGCGGTGTTACTCCTGTGCGAGTGTGGGCACTCCACGGATGAGCGGTGTTACTTCTGTGCGAGTGTGGGTACTCCATTCTTCTCGCTTCCAGGTTTCCCAGGTGATGTGTGCCTTTTCGCACAAAATCTTTTGACGAAAATTTTGCCAAAATTATTCTGCCCTTGTTGCTCAACTCAAAGGAGGAATTTTTACCTTAGGAATAACAACCAGTAATGGAATTCTTTTTTTAAAAAAAGCGTCACTTTGAAAAAACTCTTAAAAATAATGATAGCCCAGGGTTTTAGTTTTTAAATGGTTTTACTACCTGTGTTCCAAATAACTATGGAGGAAGGTAAAACTGGATTTCATTGGTCCCACAGTTACAACGTGGGTAAGAGCAGTCCAGAATCTAGGCTTTTAAATGTCACGTCAGCATTATTTTCACTATATTACAGTATCTTTGAATCACACTGGTGGGGTCTCCTGTGACCATAGTTACAGATTCTATGCTCCCAGCACCAACCTAAGCCAGCATTTCCAATGCCTTAAAAATAGAAAACAACATTAGGCCTCCATGGAAGAATAGGCCATTATGAATTCTGTGAACACAAATAGTAACTGTACCTGTTAGGGAGGGCTAACCTAAGTAATAAGGGTTGACCGTACAACTAACATTAAAACTCTGGCTTGTATATGGCATCTCCTCTTACATTTTCCTGTAAATACACAATTCTTTCAAAATAAAAATAAATAAAATACTTGGTCTTATTAGGAAGATATCAACTTTCAGAAATTGATGTAGTGAAAACCAATTTTTCAAAAAAGACAAAACCAACCACATTTACTAAGAGAATCTCCCAACTCTCTCCATCCTTCTCTCCTTCCCTCCCTCCTTTCCTTCTTTCCTTCCTTCCTTCCCACCCTCTCTGCCACCCTTCACTTCCTCCCACAATCCCTCCCTCTCTCTTTCCCTGGTTTCCTCTCTCCCTCCTGCCTTATCTCATTTATCAGAAATAAAATCTATCATGTCAAATAACAAGGATTATAGAAAAAGTAACTTGAATTTCTTCTTTTCCCATCCTTGTTAAAGCAATATAATATATATTATCAGAGATTACTCATTATCTTGAGAAAACTGAAAATGTCGTAACTTTGTTTAGGAAGAGTAAGTTTTTCCCCTGAGTTAACATTAGTCAAAGCTATCATTTTCCATGATAAGATACAATATACATTTATTCCTAAGGAAAAAAAATCATATTTCTAATGCCAAACAGACAAATCAGACTTTTTCCCTAGAAAAGGATAAGGCATCAATACTACCTGATCATTGAGGGTGACATTCTCCAATCTCCACTAGTACAACATCCGGGATATTCTTTTGCAAGGAGTAATGGCAGCAGCTAATATTTCTCAGAATAGTCATCCTCTCAAGCTCATTAATCATTCTCCCTCTTAAAAATATTACAGCAGAGAAATGCTGTATTAACATGCTAGGGAGTATTTTCTCTATGTCAACAGTTAAGCTAATAAGAATATGCAATTCACCAAAAAAAGACTCACCAAATCAATTTCAAATAAAGAAAACAATGGTCAATCCTATTATTAATAAGAAAAACATGAATCTTCTTTTAAAAAAAGAGATACCTTGTTGTTTTTGCCTATCAGAATGGCAGTATCTAGTGTTTGCTAGGGTGAGGTAACAGGTTGTTAGGCACATCAGTTGTTACAGCACGCTTATGGAGGGCAAATTTGCAATATGATATACAACCTTAAAACTGTGTATAACTTTTTATCTAGAAAGTCTATATCAAGGTTTTTTTTTTTTTTTTTTTTTTTTTGAGATGGAGTCTCACTCTGTTGCCTAGGTTTGAGTGCAGTGGGGTGATCTCAGCTAACTGCAGCCTCTGCCTCTTGGGTTCAAGCAATTCTCCCGCCTCAGCCTCCCGAGTAGCTAGAACTACGGGTATGAGCCACCACACCTGGCTAATTTATTGTATTTTTAGCAGAGATGGGGTTTTACTGTGTTAGCTAGGATGGTCTCGATCTCCTGACCTCATGATCCGCCTGCCTCGGCCTCCCAAGTGTTGGGATTATAGGCATGAGCCACTGCGCCCAGCCTATATCAAGGATTTTATCCCAAAAGAATATAGATGTAAAAATAATTTCTTATAAATGTATTAGCTTTCTATTGCTATGCAACAAATTACCATATACTCAGTGCCTTAAAACAACACTCATTTATTATCTCACAGTTTTGTAGATCTTAAGTCCACATGGGTTTAGGGTCTTACAAGGCAGAAATCAAGATGTCGGTCAGAAGCTGGGCTGTTATCTGGAGGCTCTGGGGAAGAATTTCCTTCCAAGCTCACCCAGATTGTTTGCAGAATTCAGTTCCTTGCTGTTGTAGGACTGCGGTCTGTAGTTTTTTTTCACTGGCTGGTGGCAGGGACTATTCTCAGCTTCTAGAGGCTTCGCTCAGGTCCTTGTCTGTGGCCCTCTTCATTTCAGCAATGTAGAACATTCCTTCTGTAGACTCTCTTTCACACTTTGAATCCCCCTGACTTCCTCTACTGCCAAAAGCAGGAGAAAACTCTCTGTTCTTAAAGGGCTCACTTGATTACATGAGGTCTACCTAGAATATAGCCCTTTTGATTAATTCAGAGTCAATTGATTAGCAACCTTAATTACATCTGCAAAATCCTCTTGCAAGTAATATAATCATAGCAGTAATATCCCATCATGTTCACAGGGAAAGGGAATTATAAAAGTTAAGAGTCATTGGAGTTCACCTTAGGATTGTGCCTACTACACAGGACTATTCCCTACATCGCTATATAATTACAGACAAAATTGAAAATATACAACAAAAAGGATGCATTTTAATAAATTATGAAATATCTACATACTGAAATACAATTATACCACACAAAGAGAATAATGATATGAAAAAATTCCATGATATATTAAGTGAAAAATGTAAAACATAAAATTATATGTCAACAAATACAACACAGAGTAAAAATTACATCAGAACAGAGGCTCATGGCCATTCCTACACAGCTCACTTCCAGCAAACCATAGGTTGTCAATAACAATTTGTTCAATAAATGAAGAAATATATATCTACATCGATATAAAGAAAAATACATTGACCAAAATGATGAATGTTCCCTCTAGGTAAATGAACTATAAATAGGTTCAGTTTTTTTCTTCTTCATAGTTAAAAACACTTTTACAGCTCTAATGTTCTACTTTTTTTCTTCCACAACAGTCATCTTAATGTTCTACTTTTGCACCAAGTTATTAAAAAAAAATCAGAATCAGAAAACATAAAGTTGGCATTCTTTCCATTCAGAATCTCTAGGGGTAATGAGTCACTCTCCTTTTATCAGTAGTTTATGCCACTCTGCAGAGAATCAACTACTTTCCAAACTTAAGAAAGCACTCACTCATTGTCTTCTACAAATAGATAGAAACTATATCCATTTAATTCTGCTTGTACTATTACCCTAAGTAGCAGGAGTTGCTGGTTTTCTGGAACTTGCCTGGTGTGCAGCAGACAACCTATTTCCATAACTCAACCATAGTTAGTCAATTTCCTGGTGCTAAAAGAGAATCAAGTCAGTCCAAGGTTGCAAAGGACTGTTTAGTATGCTTCAAACTGCCCTGTAATTTCCCTCTTCTATGCTTTATTCTCTATTCATAAGAGAATAGAGAAAGGACTAAACAGTCCTTTGCAACTAAAGTTTCATATCTATGTCTATATTAGTATTTATACCTATCTCTATTAGTTGGCTAAATTAGCACTCTTCCTTCAGGTATATAAAAGAGAGTATTCATTTGCAAGACTGAGGCCAGATCTTGGTAAGCCTTTAATGCCAGGATAAATAATTAGATTTCATTGAGTATGCCACAAACGCCATTCAGGGCTACTGGAGTTCCCCACAAGCTCAATGAATAAACGGCACCTGATTTTTCAAAAGCCAAATAAACAGCCAATAGCAGTGCAAGGAAGTGAGTAGATAATCTCCATATAAGTATATATGGAAGGCAGCTATTCCCTTTTTTCATCTCTCTCCAAAAATAAACGACAATTCAGAGAAAAGTAGTAATCTTCTATTCTAAACAAAGTGAGCAGGCAGGGTCCCTCAAGTTTTAGGGCAAAGGAGGTAAGGAAGGAAAGAAGGGAGAGTGGGAGGAAGGGCGGAAGGGAGGGAGGGAGGAAGGAAGAAAGGAAGGGATGGACAGATGGAGGGAAGAAGGAAAGAAGGAAGGGAGGAAGGAGAAGAGAGGAAAGAAAAGAGGGAGGGAGGGGAAAAAAGGAAGAGAGGGAGGGAGGGAAGAGAAAACAAGTCTCCATCTAACCAGGGCTAGGCTTAAAATAATATTTTTCAATTAGTACCAGAAATATTTTCCAATCCAAAGAACACTGGTTGCTGCTTCCTTTGTCCCAAAGGATGCACAGAATTCCACTATTTTCCATCACCAGCTGAAGTAGCTTCCAGTGTTTTCTTGGAGCCAGACTACACTCTAATTTCCTTTGGGGCAGCGGAAATCATGGAAAGATTAATCCTGTGTATACATAGCCTTGCACAGCGTAATACTGTGGATGAGGATTAATCATACACAGTACCTGAATCTCACTAAAGAGTATCTAACTTGGTTAGTATCTTCACCAAGCAGAAGTTAGCATTAGTTCCAAGTCCATCGGAATCTCCAACAAAACCTTCAGCTGTCAAGGAAACTATCCAGCTAAAGACAAACTAAAGCAAGTCTTCACCTTTCCAAAATAAGAAACACCTCTAACAGTCTAATGATTAGACTAACTTTAGTGAAGCTAAGCATCCCCAAACTCAAAAGACAGCTGGCAGGAATCCTTAAGACAACAGCCAGCTCAAACAGTTCAGTACCCACTGTCCACATCATTTAAGCACTGCTGTGCTGTAGCATGCACTTCTTCCAAGTCACCCTTTTGAAACCGTAGGAATAATGCCTGTACTTAGCTGCAAGTTCTGTAGTCGCTCTGTTCCTACACAATTACAGCAGCAATGAATTTAGATTGGGATTCTTCTAATTGAGAAGACTAATGGTCTCCAAACCAACAAGATGGCTTTGTACAGAAAAATTCACAGTAAGCTATGAGAACTGAAGTTACAGTTTTAGTGGGTTGGCACATATATTTGCTCCTTTCTTTTGTTAAAGATGGAACCATTTAAGATGAGAGATTTATGTTTTGGAATTTCAGTACTGTTTTTGTAAGAGGTGGAATCCTGGAGAGCTCGATTTTGTTACTTACGTTGGAAACATTTACGGTGCCATAGGTATTTACTATTCACAGATCTGGGGAAAACACCTGCCAGGGATATTTCACTACACTGAAACTCCCTGGAAATCTGTAGAGGTAGAGCTCTGCCTTTAGGTATTAGTCATTAAAAATACTTTGTCAGCTACTGTGACAAGTAAAGGCAGCGTAGAAGTACGGTCTAAAGAAGGGTAAATCTCACCATGTGCACAATTACCCTTCACATTTCTACAAGCGAAATGGGAGTAAAACTGAGCAGCTGTCAAAGGAAAAGCAGTTCGAAGTCCAGCAGTTCGAAGGGATATACTGTGGATGGACCAGCCGTATGGTACTGTATGTAAATGAACTTCAGGTCTGCCTAGCGCCACCGCGGAGCCACGCTTTCCCACCACTCAGCGCTGGGGATGGGGAGAGTAGCGCAGGTTGGGGCCCCATTTAGGAAACTACGAAAGGCTCTGAGAGAGGGAATTGTTCAGCAGTTTCCGTGTCAGGACAATGATGTATTTGAGAAGTAATTGGGCACGCAAAGAAAGCAGAGCTCGGTCATCTGGAAGAAGAAAGAGGAGCAGGAAAGAAAAGTGTCAGGGAATCCACTGGGAGACAGCAAACAAAGCAAAAAGCGATCTCAAATCCAGAGCAAGTAAGAGCTCAGCGATGGGGGGTCTAGCCTTTCTGAAGGGAGGGGGCTCCCCAGGCGCGGCGGCAGCGGGAGGGAGCGCCCGCATTCCGTCTGCTCCCTTATCCTCTCAACTTCTCCACCACCCCTACCCTCCCCGCGGGACTGGAATAACCTTCTTCGTGCTCTCCGGTGGCTGAGAAAGCAGCTTTAGCTCTTCTGTGGTAGCGTGGCGGTGAGCTACATCCACCTCCACCCTCCCGGCACCGGCTCAAGGTCTGACGGGAAGACGCCTAACATGTGAGGCTGGAGTGTGTGGATGAAAAAGAGGGATGCGGAGGGCTTCTGGAGACTTCCGGCCTCTCAAGACCAGGCCGGCGCACCCTTCCGCAAGCTCCCAGCTCTGGCCAGTGCCTCTGGACCCGCGCGCACACCCTTTTACTACTAGGTCGCTGCCAGAAAACTACCCGGGCAACCACACCGCCAGAGTCCCGGATGTGGTTGCTAGGGCAGCAGCGGGAGGGCGTGGCCCGCCTCCCGAAGAGGGGCGGAGGGAGCCTCGTGGGAGGTGCGCTGGCACCACCGAGACGTGGCTGGGCAAGGCCAGATTGAGGGAGAGAGAGGCCGTCCAGGGCCAGGGACAACGCTACTTCCGGTCTCCTCACTTCCGTCTTCATTGCTCTTGGTGCTGGTTCTGGACGCCGGGTTGAGGGGTCGCAGGTTCGGCTGTCCTGGGCGGTTGGTCAGTGTGAATTTGTGACAGCTCCAGTTGCTCCCTGCCCCGGAGGAGCCGAGGTGCGTGGGGGAAGAGGAAGAAGGAAAAGGTCCGGGTCGCGTTTCCGCTCACTTCTTGCCAGGGTTGAGGCGATTCCAGAGAGCGGCGGAGGGGATAAGCCTCGACTTAGACGCTACCGAGTTACCCTAAGACAGGTGAGGGCGGAGTTGACTCGCCGGGGAAAAGGCGGGGGAAAGATGGTTTGAGGTGGTTGGCGGGGCGGACACGTTGCCTCCGGGTTCGCCGTTCTCGACTTTCACAGGGCACGCCTCTCCTTAGTCTGTGCCATATCTACCCAAGTATTCTGCCTTTGGTTTCTGTTCCTTCAGTCCCTGTCCCTCTGAGTGTGCCCCCGAAACAGTCGAGTGAAGGTGTAGGACCGGCCCTTGGAGGGCGGCACTCTTGGCTTTGCATACACTAGGTGGGAAAAAGGGTTGCAGGATCCAGAGTTCAGACCTTTCTTGACAAAGTATCGGAGTGGGCCACCTTCAGGCTTGGTATCTAACCTTCATTTCTCTCCTTCTCTCCCTGCATCCCCCACTTCCTCTCTCCCTCAGTGAGAGGAAGAGAGATAGTGATAGTCCCTCTGAGTGGTTCATCTGGCAGTGGTGCAGGAAGGAGTCTTGCTTGTGAAATGTCCCAAGCCTGACTGTGCATCTGAGGACGTCCAGGGAATGCTGGAGATTTGGAAAGGGAGTTGTGCGGTTGTCTTCCGCTCTCCGTTCCTGTTTGCCAAATTGCTACTGTTTACGTGTCTAGGAAAAGAAAAGAATTTTTTAAAAAACAGTTTTTAGACGCCAGACGTTTTTCCCTTTTACTTCATTTTATTATTACTTCCTTTGTTTTGTTCTTACCTTCCTCTTGAGCCCTTTGATTTCAGAAAGTTTATGCTTTTCACTTCCTGCAGATCCTGTAGTCACTCTTAGGATTTCTGTGCCCCGCCCCTACCCTGTTTTCTCCTAAAGTATGTAATTCGTCTAACTGGGTTCTTACTTGGTAAGAAAAAGCCGGAAGAGATGCAGAACTTCTCACTAACTTTTGCTTTCACACTTTCACCTGCAAGGGTGTGTTCACGTTTGCCATTTAATTAACTTAATTGGCATAGCAATGTGCACCAGAAATGGTTACCTTAGGTCAGCCATCTGTTAAGGCTGCAAGAATTCTCTCTCTCTCCCTCCCTCCTCCTTTCTCTTTCTCTCTCTCTTCTCTTTCTTTCCTTTCTTTTTTATTTCTTTTCTTTCTTTCATCTTTTTTTGAGACACGGTCTCACTCTGTCACCCAGGCTGGAGTGCATTGGCACGATCTCACCTTACTGCAACCTCCGCCTCCCAGGCTCACGCGATTCTCCTGCCTCAGCCTCCCAATTAGCCGGGATTACAGGTGCGCGCCACTACCGCCTGGCTAATTTTTGTATTTTTAGTAGAGACGGGGTTTCACTGTGTTGACCAGGCTGGTCTCGAACTCCGGGCCCCAAATGATCTGCCCGCCTCGGCTTCCCAAAGTGCAGGATTACAGGCGTGGGCGCGGCCAAATTGGCCATTTCATTGCTGTTCTCTCAGGGCGGCTAGAGTCGACTATATGTTATTACTGTTTTAATTCTATTTTCTTTTGTTTTTCCTGTGGTGTTTTTTTGTTTTGTTTCCCTTGCGTAGCGTGACCGATGTCTTCTCCCAACCACCAAGTCTAACACAGTTTATCTGAGAAAACATAAAAGAAAATGTATTTTTCTGGATTAAATTCCTTCCCCAGTTACTTTAGTTCCTATTCAAATTGATAAATTGGTTTTCGTTGGATTATGATTTGCCTTAATCCTGGATGATGACTTGGGGTCCATGGCCTAAGGGTCAGCAACTTTCAGGGGTCTTCCTCATTCCCACCCCTGAAATTATATGCAAAGTCTTGTTTGAGTGAATTTTTTTCCCCCTGGGGAAAATGTCCATTCTTTTTATCAAATTCTCAAGGGAAATATACAACCTTTTGAAAGATTAAAATCACTGCTTAGGCAGTGTCTTGTTGAAGTTAGTGCAGTGTCTTTTTGAAGTTAGTGAAAGGTGTGTGTGTGTCTTGTTGAAGTTAGTGAAAACAGGTGTGTGTGTGTGCATGTGTGTGTGTGTGTTTTTCCCAAAATGAAAATTGTTTGCTTTGGGACCAAGGAAAGTAGAATGCAGGGATTCTTCCAGTTTAATATTGAAATCTCTACTTTGAAACATTAGTATTTCTAAATTCCTTCGTAGTCTTAGAGAAGGAAATGAGGCTGCCTACTTTAGTTCCTGATGTGTGGTTTTGAGGTTTCTTTTTAGGGATAGTTGTTTATGATCAATGCTCTGGAGATCCAGTGGATTTACAAACTGATATGCTTATCTTTAGTACATATTAAATATCACCAACCTACTAGGCACAGTTCAGAGTAAAAAATTTAAATTCTGGTTGTACTTTGCTTTCATTTTCTTTTTTTTTTTTTTTTTGCTTGAGGCATATACCTTAGAATTTGATTTAGTCCCAGCTACTTGTGAGGCTGAGGCAGGAGAATTGCTTGAACCCAGGAGGCAGAGGCTGCGGTGAGCTAAGATCCCACCATTTCACTCCAGCCTGGGCAACAGAGAGAGACTCCATCTCAAAAAAAAAAAAAAAAAAAAAAGCCTAGCTTATGTGAAATTAGTTTCCTTTTAAGGTGATAATGAATTCAGAAGATAGGTTATATCTAACACTGTAACAATTAAATTTGTTTGCTTACCATGTACATTAAGCTATGTACTTTACATTATTATCTCATCTAACAACCTTACAAAGTGGCTAATGTCCCCATTTCTACAGATGAAGAAAATAAAACTGAATGATTAACTGAAGTTAAGTAGATTGCTCAGAATTGCACCGGTGGAGCCAGGATTTGAACCTAGTTCAAATCCCCAGTAGTAGTCTGACTCCAGACTAATGCTATAGACAGCTTCTACCATGTGTCTATTATGTCCTTTTTGGAATAAGTAGGAGATACCTCACCTGATTTTCTATCAAGTGTTTAGAAAAGGTTGTTTCCTTTCTTAATCTTCAGTGGATAAACTTCTGGTTGAATATCATACTGAGAAGTTTGATAAAAAAGTGAATTTGGAGGAGGCTGTTAATAGAGGTTTCCTATGGGGATGGATATAAGTCTGTGGGGGGTATGTGTGTGTGTGTATGTTTGTATGTATTAGAACACACACACGTTCTTGAAATGAGAGTAATATAAATTCTTGAAATAAAGATTCAAATAAGCAGATGGTATGTGTGTATATGAGGAGTGGAAAATGTGAAAATGAAGATTGTAAGTAATAAACTGGGCATTATAAGAGTCTGGAAATATAAATAAATTTTAGAATAATAAAATTGGGATAGAGGAAAGAATACAGAATGGAAGAAGGAAATTAAACAGGAAACTTTAATATGGCTATGGATGAAAACCAAAATATTTGTACAGAATGGAAAGTGAGTTGTTCCATTTAATATGGAAGTTGATGCCTTAGGACCATGGCAGTCTAAAAGTCAGATATGTAGCACTAGTTCTGGATATATGAAAAAGACTGTTGATCTGAAAATAATTTTGTTTTCCTTGATCTCTACTAGCTTTTGGCAGTCATGGAAGCCACCAAATGGCTCTTGCAGATTATCAGATATTCTTTATGAGACAAAAGTATATATTTTCTTTTTCTTTTTTCTTTATTCCTATTCTTCTCTTCCTCCTATCTCTCATTCCATTCTCCTCCATTCCTTCTTAACCTTTGTCTTAGGATGGGCATAGGCAGATGTTGCTTAAACCTTTAGTTGATACCTGAAAAAGAAATATAAAATCTCTTTATTAAGTACATTTTTTTTTCCTTAACAAGCATACTTATTTAAGTGGATGCAGTTCTTCAGAGTAGGCAATCTGCCTTGAAATCTACTTCTAGAATAACTGCCAGTTCAGATTGAGACATACAAAAATGAAAAGTTCTTGCCTGGCTTCATCACTTCACTTCAGTCACCAGAATCTGAATAACTTTGGGTGTTTGGAAACAATCAGATCCTCTCTTGAAAAACAGAGATTTGCGGCTCTGAAGGTAGTTGCAAAACAGGCAATTGCTCAAATCTTTTGTGAAAATACGGCAGTGTCTTTGCCATGTTCTCACCTAAGATAAGAATTTACATTTTATTTTTGTGTATCTGTTATAGCATTAGGCTAGCAGCTCCTTGATGTTCAGGCTCCAGCCTCATTTGTCCCTGGGGAACGGTGACACACTGCCTTTGGAACAGGATCCTAAAAGCAGCAGAGTTAGTGGTAAGCCCTAAATCATCCAGATGGGGGAGTCGGTTCGCCAACTTCAGTTTCTGCTAGCATGAGATAGTCATCATAGCACAAGTAAAAAATGATTATAATTGTATGGCAGACTAGAGCCAGGCCCTCCCTGATTCCCTGAAAGCTGTGGAGTGAGGGAATTGGTCACAATTTCAGCACATGTGTAATCCATTCTTGGCACACTGGTTGAAAAGCTTTGCCCTAGAGAAAAGGAATATGTTACTCTGTTTAATACCTTATGTTTGTTTAGCATATAATAATTTACAAAGTACTTTCACATACATCCTCCTTTTATTTTTACTCCACCCGTACCAAATAGGTAGAGCAGATAACATCACCATGTTAGAAATGAAGAAATTGATATTTAGGTAAAGTGCTTTGTCCAGGGTCACACACCTAAAAAGGGATGGATCAGGAATTTAAACCCCCAGTGGAAAGAGTCCCTGGGTTTAAGCCCGTGGTCTGTAATCTCTAAAATGGCCAGAACTTACTGTTTTGTTTCAGTGCTATATATTGCCCAGGCTGGTCTTGAACTCCTGGGCTCAAGCGATCCTCCCGCCGTGGCCTCCCAAAGTGCTGGAATAACAGGCATGAGCCACTGCACCCAGCCTAAGTATTATAAATTCTTGAAATAAAGATTCAAGTAATAAGCAGAAAATGGAAAGGATGTTTTTTCTACTCCCATGATCTCTCCACCCACCACACCTCTCTCCCAGTTAATTTGAAAAGTAGGTATTGGGGATTCAGATGAAATCTATAAGGAAGCTGTAACCTGCGCTGTCTAATACCAGGGGCACTAGCCACATGTGGCTATTTAAGTTAGTTAAAATTAAATACAACAAAAGATTCTCTTCCTCAATTGTACCAGCCACATTTCAGTGTCAGTGTCATATATGGCTACTTTATTGAACAGTGCAAATTTAGAACATTTCCAACAACATTGGCCAGCCCTGCTAAAACTTTAAAATGCAACCTGACGTGATATGATGCATAATTCCTATGTTGTTGAGCCAAGAGTTTAAAAATCTGTTACCCGTGGGGCCTCGCAGTTTTTGTTTTAGCTGATGAAATAGTATTGCCATGTTCTCTCTCAGCTTTTTGTTTTAACTAAATCCAGATGGTCAAAGTCTAAGTCTGATGTTTTCTTGGATATTTGGGGATTATAGTTAGCTGCTTTTCTAGGATAAAGATGTCAGCTTCATTAAGGGCATGAGTGTTTTCTGTCTCCTTTGAGCTCTAGATCTGTATGTCTTATGGTCTTGTTGACATCCTCTCTTGAATATCTTAAAGGTTTATCTCAAATCCAGTTATGTCTAAAATGAAATGGATTTCCCCTTCCCTCCCTACAAAACTGCACAGTATTGGTTCTTTCTTTGTTCCTTTTTTCAGTGAATGACACCATTATCTTTTCATCGTAAAATCCAGAAAACTAGAAGTGATCCTTAATTCCCGCTTCCTGATAGATCCAGTTTATCAGCAAGTTTTTAAAATTTTACTTTCTTCATGTCACTTGAATTTTTCTCTTTCCTCCCGTTTCCACTACTGCCACTTCAGTTTATTACCATCATCTTGCCTGAAACTTTTATAGTAGCCTCCATTCTTATCTATCCACTTCTGTTTTGGCCCCTCTCTAATTCATTACCCTTCCCGAAGGCACAGTGATTTATTTTGGAACACACATTGGATTGTCACTCTCTTTCTTCCTCCCCCAGTCCTTTTATGACTTTCCATTGCTTCTGGGGTCAAAATAAAACTGCTTAACAATGTTTAGCTCTCCAAACTCATCTTGTACCATGTTCTGCATAACTCTCCAGTTCAACTATGCTGGCCTTGGTTAGTTCTTTGTATGTGTCTTGCTCCCTGCCATTTTTGCAAGGCTTTTATACATGCCTTTCTCTGTCTGGACCATTATTTCTTTACTTTCATTTTATTTCACTTGTTCCTAGTCGTCCTTCATACCTCAGCTGAAGTTTTGCATCGTTAGAGAATATGCTGTCCTCCCACATTAAGGTAATAGCATCATACATTTTCCACAGTTGCAATTTACATTTAATCGTGTGACTATAAGATTGTCTTTCTGTTCAGTGACCTATAAACTTCATGAAGGTAGGGTCCATATCTTGTTTTCTTTTTTGGCTCATTGTTGAATTCCTAGGACCTACCTCAGTGCCTGACACCTAAATTTGACTCATTAAATTTCCCAATTGATGATATTAAGGATTTCAGTTCATTTTTTCTAATACAATAATTTGAATATGAATTTTTATCAAAATAGTGTTATAGTACAGTTTGAGCATTCCTAATCCAAAAACTTGAAATCCAAATGCGGCAAAATTCGAAACTTTTTTGAGCCCAACATGTTGCTACAAATACATAACTCCACGCCTGACTTTATGTGATGAATTGAAGTCAGAGTACAGGTGTACAGCAGTTTACCCAAGAAAAAAAAGACTTGCCTAACCCCCTTCAGCTGCCATATATATTTTCCTCATACACCCAGGTGTGCCTACGCAAGCACGCCCACAAAGGGTAATACAATGCTATGTGTATGTGTAGGAGATGATTGCTTATTGGTAGCATATAAATTCAGAGACAGGAATGATGGGGATGTCAATCCACCACAGATTGTTCACATGAGTGGCTGAGATAGTGACACCTTTGCTTTTGGATGGTACATTGTACACAAACCTTGTTTCATGCAAAAAAATGTTAAAAGTATCATAAAATTACCTTCAGGCTATGTATATAAGGTGTATATGAAATGTAAATGAATTTTCTGCTTAGTCCCTTCCTGGAGATACCTCATTATGTGTATGCAAATATTCCAAACTCCAGAAAAATCTGAAATCCAAAACACTTCTAGTCTGAAGCATTTTGGAAAAGGGATAATCAACCTGTAATTAAAATTTCAGTTAGACTGTTTTTTTTCAAGTGTAAGGAAATAAATTAGTAGGCTGGGCATGGTGGCTCACGCCTGTAATCCCAACACTTTGGGTGGCAAAGGTGGGTGGATCACTTGATGTTGGGAGTTCAGGACCAGCCTGGCCAACGTGGTGAAACCCTGCCTCTACTAAAAAATAAAAATATGCAAATTAGCTGGGCATAGTGATGTACACCTGTAATCCCAGCTACTTGGGAGGCTAAGGTGGAAGATTGCTTGAACCTGGGAGGCAAAGGTTGCAGCGAGCAGAGATCATGCCTCTGCACTCCAGCCTGGGCAACAGAGTGAGACTGTCTCAAAAAAAAAAAAAAAGGCACGTTATTAATGGTTATATAAAATATAGCACAGTATTCTTAGATTATTTTGTAATAGACTCTTTTATTTTTGGATGGTTTTAGTTTTTTCAGAATTATTGTGAAGATAAGAGCTTCCCATACCCACTTTCTCCATTATAATATATTAGGCTCTGCGTAGTGGCTCACACCGGAATCCTAGCACTTTGGGAAGCCAAGGCAGGTGGATTGCTTGAGCTCAGGAGTTCAAGACCAGTCTGGGCAACATGGTGAAACCCCCTCGCTAACCCAGAATATGAAAAATTAGCCAGGCATGATGGTGCTCATCTGTGGTCTCAGCTGCTTGGGAGGCTGAGGTGGGAGGATCACTTGAGCTCAGGAGGTGGAGGTTGCAGTGAGCTGAGATCATGCCATGGTACTCCATCCTGTATGTCAGAGTGAGACCCTATCTCAAAAAAACAAATACATATTACATCAACATAGTACATTTGTCACAGTGAACCAATATTGACACATAATTATTAAAGTTCATATTTTATTCAGATTGCCTCACTTTTCCCCTGAATTTTTCTGTTCAAGGATCCCGTCCAGGATAGCATATTACTGTTAGTGGTCATGTATCCTCTCAGTTTTGACAGTTTCTCAGATTTTTTTGTTTTTGATGACAATACTTTTGAAGATTACTGCCTGGTCAGGTATTTTGTAGACTGTCCCTCAGCTGGTACTTGTTTGATGTTTTTCTCATGATTAGACTAGGTAAGAGGGAGGAAGATCATAGAAGTGCTATTCCCATCACATCATATCAAGAATACAGACTTTTTAATTTTTTTGAGATAGAGCCTGTTGCCTGGGCTGGAATGCAGTAACACGATCTTGGCTCACTGCAACCTCCACTTCCCGGGTTCAAGCGATTCTCCTGTCTTAGCCTCCCAAGTAGCTGGGACTACAGGTGCATGCCACCACGCCCGGCTAATTTTTGTGTTTTTAGTAGGGACAAGGTTTCACCATGTTGCCCAGACTGGTCTTGAACTCCCGACCTCAGGTGATCCACCGGCCTCAGCTTCCCAAAGTATTGGATACAGGTGTGAGCCACTGTACCCAGCCAAGGATACAAACTGTTAATATAACCTAGTACCATTGATATTAACCTCGACTACCTGGGTTGAGGTAGTGTTCGCCAGCTTTCTCCACTGTAAAGTTAATCTTTTCCCCTCTCCTTTTGTATGTTGTACTTTTTAGAAGAAAGTCTGTCTGTGAAGCACACAACTTGGGAGTGGGGAATTATGCTCTACCTCTTTAAGGGTGGCGTGTCTACATAAATTTTTGAAAAATCTTCTGTAAGGTCTCTTCTCCCCATTTATTCAGTCATTTATTTATATCAGTATTGACTCATGTATATTCGTTTTATACTTAGGGGTAAATCCAGTAGTACTTCACTAATTTTGTTGCTCAAATTGTTTCAGCTTTGGCCACTGGGAACTCTTTTAGTTGGTTCCTGTATTCCTTTGACATACTCTTGTCATTGTGATATTTTTGTTCTTTTGTTTTTGAGTACATTTTAAAAACTTTCTGGTATTACAAGATGCTCTAGGCTCACCTTGTATGTTACCTACACAGGACTAGAATCAGCCTTTTTTCCAAGGAGCACTGATTTCCTTTTACTGGAGAATAGTATTAGAAACCACCGTCTGGGTACTGTGTGTGCTCATTGCTGTTGGAATGTCATTGCTTCTAGGCCCTCCCAGTGGACAGAGTAAGGAAAGATATGTGTGTACACTAACTCATGTATATATACATATCTACAAATATTTCTATATATAACTACATTTATGTTAAGCTATATTTTTAGATTATTTACAGTGAGCTTTTTTCACTAGAAAAATTATTGTGAATATTGAAAGAGTTTATTTTACATGGTGTTGGGAATTTAGTAATAAAATTAAAGTAATCCTCCAATTATCCATTGCTAAAGGAGAAAAACAGTTCAGATAATACCAAATAACAGGTAACCTGTTTGATCTTTGAATGAAATCAATTACAACAACAAACCAATGGATGACCACCTCTCTTGGTTCTTGGTTGACTTCACTGCTAATGTTCTGGAACTCAGCCGTCTATGAAGAATGAGGCCACAGTATACTGAATAATTTAGAGTTAATTTACAGCTGGTTTTCTTTTCAGAGAGTGATTTAGTTTTGAGAGTATTATTTTACTTCTCATTAGTTTCTCTGTAACACAGTTTGAATGTGGAAATTAAAGACGTCTCCAGATAGTCAATTTTGTTACCTAAGAGTTGATTATGGTGGTAGAGGTAAGCATAGTTGAGTATCTGTTAGGTTAACTTTTTAATAGTTTCTCCTAATAAATATAATTTAGAATTAACTACGTTTTGTCAGGGCTTTCTACTTTTGAATTATCTAGACTGAAGTGTTTATCTTTTTTTTTTTTTTTGGAGACAGAGTCTCAATCTGTTGCCCAGGCTGGAGTGTAGTGGCGAGATCTTGGCTCACTGCAATCTCTGCCTTCTAGGCTTAAGTGATCCTCAGCTTCCTGAGTCACTGAGACCACAGGTGTGTGCCACCATGCCTGGCTAATTTTTGTATTTTTTTGTAGAGACCCATTTTGCCAGGTTGCCCAGGCTGATCATGAACTCCTGGGCTCAAGTGATACACGGACCTCAGCCTCCCAAAGTGCTGGGATTACAAGCTTGAGCCACCATGCCTGGCCCGGTATGTTTATCTTAATAAGCAGCCTGAACTTAATTTATCAATATCTAAAAGAGCTTGTAGGTATTTAGCAAAATAGCTTTTACAGATACCAGATAGTTGTTAATCTAAAGACAGAAGAATAATGTAAATGATTCTGTATTATCTTGTTTTTAGTTATTCTGTTTATGAAAATAAATGTAATATACTTTGAACATATTGTGTAGTAAGCCATTTTCAGTTCTTTTGCATTGGACAGTAAGGAAAAAGATTCTTTTTTTCTTGTTAGAACTGCCATCATAGAAAACAAAATCATTTTAAATTGTTTTAACTAAAACAAAAGCTTCTATATTTTGGATATTTTCAACGCTGAACGTACAGTTTTAAAATGAAGTCATGTAACTCAATTTTTTTATTGTTAACAAGTCAGTTCAACTTGAAAATTAATATTCAATTATGAAATCAAACAAGTCTTTTCCAGGTTTCAAGCAGTGTCATCTTGGTATAAGCTCTGTTTTCTGAATATAAACTGATTTTCACTGTAATTTCTAAAAATCCAGTAGGTTTCTGGATATAATAAAGATGTGAATACAGATATAATTGTGCAAATTTCATAGTATTTTATTTTAAGGTGAGAATTTTGTTATAGTTTATAAAAGATATTTTCCTCTTCAGACCTCAGGGCTATTTTGAGACCTACAAATAAATATGACCACCAGCTGCTTCAATTCTTGCTATTCAAAAGGTTAATAATCTCTAAGTTAAATATAATATGATATTATTCAACAGAAAGAATATTTTTTTTTCTTTTTAACCTTGAACAAATTCTGTATCTGATGTTTAAAAAGAATTTTTAAAAGTTGTGATAATATAAAAATGTGTGGAAATTGTGACTAAAGAATTAAAAATAACTTGCAAATTAAACATACTCTCATGGTAAAGAAAAAACTGTACCATTCTCTTCCTGTTTATCCATGAATGAGAAAAATGGATGTATTCCAATGGATTTCATCAAAAGTGAAAGAAATAGAGCCACTTTAAAAAAAACTTTAGAATGATAACTAATCTCTGGAGTATCAACGATATGACAATCTAAGAAACTAAGAAAAATCACATCAAAGCAAGCCCAAGTTTTGCTACTTTTTGCTTTCAGTGTTTTCTGTTTACCTCTTTTTATTGTCTTTGACTCACCAGTTAGAAGTTCTTGATGTTATATATCATTATTTATAGTACTTTTCAAACTTTTTGTTTTACTAAAGTACATTTAGAAAGAGTAATAACTCTTAAGACATTTCTTCGAAGACTCATATTTTATCATAAAAAATCAGTAAATTTCTTTGAAGACTTATATGTGTTGTTTTATTCAAGTGAGTTTTGCTTTAGATTCCATTATATTTATTTTAGTGAAAAAGAACGTAAATATACTCCAGTACGATGTGCCATGTTTATCTTGTTTGCCATGTTTGTATCTGCCTTCCAGTGTCTTGGGTATACCACTTAAGACCACCTGTTATATGAGTACCTGAATTTGAAAAATCCACATCATGATTTTTGTTGAACAACATTCCTGCCATAGATCCTTTAGTATTACACTTCTGGATCTTTAAACTCAGTGTCGTCATGGAGACTCTGAAGGAGTTTTAGGGATTATGGCAAATCTTATACCTCCTGCCCTCTCTTTCCTGGGTCTTAAGAAGACCCTAAATGCATTTAAGAGTGGTAGAGTATAAAATTCTTGCTCACTAAAATCTGGGAAAAGATCTTATAAGGTTTCCCTCTGTATAGTTTTGGTCTATTCAGTATGTATACATAAAAATGTGACTTTTATAGCAAAATAAAAGCAGCCACAAAGAGTTGGATTTTAAATTTCAGGTGATATTATTTATTCATTTTTACAAATTCTAATTAGTAATTCACTTTGTAGGTCTTTGTTAGCAAATACCTCTGGCTGATTTATAGATAGAACCCCCAGAGATGACTTATGACATTTTGGGCTCCAGTATAACTGGCCTGTAAGGGGTGAACATTACTGGTGGTTTCGTAGTAGTAATTTATCATTCTGTTTTAAAGGCAGCTTTCAAAGATAACTGAATTCATGTAAAAATTAGAAAATGTATAACCTAAACAGCACAAATTATAGGTCATTAACTTCTTAAATCTTGTTACTCCCATGTATTTTGTTATCAAAGTTATAAACAGGAAGACCTTTAAGAAATAAATATGAAGTGGATCAGAGCACTTAAAGAATATAAATAAGATTTAGTACCTGTCTCTGTAATTCTCAGAAATTTGATATTTCTCTATCTGCCTTGGGTTATTTGGTCTCTTCCAGAATTGAATGATAATGATATACAGTAGTCTTCCCATAGTCTTGGGGGAGATAGTCGAAGACCCACATACTGAAACTGGATAGTCCCAAACAGTTTATATACTAAGGTTTTTCCTATATGTACATACCTATGATAAAGTTTAATTAGTAAATTAGGTACAATAAGAGATTAACAACAGTAATAGTAAAATAGAACAATTATAACAACATATTTTCCTAGTCTGTTTGGGTTGCTATAAAGGAATACCTGAGGCTGAGTAATTTATAAAGAAGAGAAGTTTATTTTCAGACCATGGTTGACCGTGGATATCAAACTGTGGAAAGCTAAAACATGGATGAGTGGGGGAACTACTGTATTTTCCTCATTGGTGCTACTGTTTTATACAGGGCATCAAATGATAACTTCTATTTCACAAGATACTAAAAGACAACAAAAATGAACTGCCTTAACCTTCTTCTATTTTCCATTTCACTCTTCACTGTTTCTACAGTGAGGCCTTTATTTTGGCCTCACTGAAAAAGATTTCCTCCTTTTATTTAAAGGGTAATTCCTCTAGCTTTGTTCAGAATTTCTTACTTTTTTAAAAAAAATCTTATTTTAATCTAATTTTAGACTTGCAGAACAGCTGCAAAAATAGTGCAGAGTTCCCTTACATTCGTCACCCCATTTCCCCTAATGCTAACGTCTTACATAACCGTAATATCATTATCACGAGTAAGAAATTAACATTGGTATAATGTTATTAAACTGTAGCTCTTATTAGAATGAAACCAAATTTTTAACTACTGTCCTTTTTCAGTCCCAGGATCCTGTATAGGAACCCACATTGAATTTAGTGATTAGTCTCTTTTAGTTTTTAAGTTTCTGACACTTTCCTTGTCTTTTATGACTATGACACTTTTGAAGAGTACCAATCAGTTATTTTTAGAATGTCTCTCAGTTTGGGTTTGTCTGATGTTTTCTCATGGTTGGACAGAGCCTATGCATTTTCGGCAAGAATACCACAAAAATGATGTTGTGTCTTTCTTAGCGCATTGTATTGAGGGGTTTATGATGTATGTCTTACTACTTATGATTACTTGATCACTTGGTTAAGTGTGCTCTTTTTATACTGTAAAGTTATAATCTTCCCCTTTTTAGTTGATCAGTATCTCGTTGGAGCTGCTGGAGACTGTGTAAATCCAGTTTCTTCTCAAACTGTTGCTCTCTGATTTTAGCATCTATCAGGTAGATCTTCTGCAGTACTTGTGATATTTGACTGATGTTGATTGTTTCCCACTTTGCTTCCTATGTTAATTTACTTACTTATTCTATTGTGAAGAAGAGTTGTCTCTTTTCCTCCATTTACTTATCAGATTGTTTATATCACTACAGATTCATTAATATTTTACTCTCTTTTTTATCTAGTACTATTATTTATTTTGTTGCTGAATTTGTTCTAGCATTGGCCATTATGGGCTCCTTCAGGTTGGCTCCTGTGTTCTTTCAACAAACCTCCATCTTTTTTGAAGTTTTCTTTATTTTCTGCCACCATGTCAGTATGTGGAAATTACCATGGTTCTAAGAGTCAGAATTATTACAAAATATACTGTATATCTAGAGAAGTGTCACTCCATCCTTAGCCTTGCTACCCTGTTCCCATGCCCTTTCCCACTTCTTCCTACCCGTTTCTCACCTGCCCACGGTAGGTAAGCTATCTCTTTAGTTTTTGGTTTATCCTTCCTGTGTTTCTTTTACCTTGCTTTTCCAGTAGAAACATGTATTTTCTTATATCCCCCTTCATTCTTACGTGAACATAGCATACTATAGGTATTGTTTTACTTTTTTCAGACTTTGCATTTTTCAGTTAACACTGTGTCCTGTAAATCACTTCATATTATAGAGATTTTCCTCATTCTTTATTTCCCCCCACAGTTAAGTAACTTGGATGTATCATAGTTTATTCAGTCACTGTCCTATGTACCAATCTCCTACCATAGGAAGGTGAGTGAATAAAGTGTGGCACATCCAAGTTTCCAGTATTTTACAGTTAACAAAGGATGCTGCAATGTGTATGTATCTTTGTATATTTGGAAGTATGTTCCCAGGGTGGATTCCTTGAAGTGGAATTGCTGGGGCCAAAGGTAAGTGTATATGTGTTTTTGTTAGGCATTACCAGAACTCCCTCCAGAATGGTTGTACCAATTTGTATTCCCATCAGCAATGTATGTAAGTGCCTGTTTCTCTTACATCCTCACTAATGGAATGTTTTGTCATATTTTAAAATTTCTGTGAGTCTAACAGATGAGAAATGGTATCTCAGTGTTGTTTTAGCTGGCATTTCTTTAATTTTGAGTGAATTTGAGCAATTGTTATATATTTGAGGGTCCTTTTAATGTCTTTTTCTTCTGTGTGTAAATTGACTTTGTCTTTTTTCCTTTATTTGATTTTTGGTCCTTTTTCCCTTTAAGAGTTCTTTATATATTTGCCTTTTATGGTATATATTGTGAATATTTCATCTTAGTTTTTTTATTTGTCTTTTGCTTTGCATGTACTATGGGTGTCCAATTAAAAATTTTTGTGTAGTCAATATTTTCTTTTATTGTTTCTGGATTCTCCTTTCCCTATACCAACTTTAAGCAGAATTCATCCATTTATTCCTAGTATTTTTTTTCTGGTTTCATTTCTTATATCTAGATTCCTAATCCATTTGGAGTTTATTCTGGAGTATGGTGTGAGATAGAGATTGAATTTTATATTTTCCAAATGGATACCTAGTTTTCCTGGCACCATTTATTGAAAAGTCCATCTGTACTTTAGTGATTTGAGATGACACCTTTGTTATTTACTGAATTTCTGAGTATATTTAGGTCTAATTCTAGACTTTTTAAATTCCACTGATCTATTTATGTGCTAGTACCACACTGCTTTAATTACAGATGTTTTTTGGTGTTTTAGTGTTTGATAAAGGTGGTCTCCTTGTGGTTTTTCTTTTTCAGTGTTTTCCTACCAATTTTTGCATGTTTGATTTTCCATATCAACTTGCCAAACTTTACAGAATAGCTTGTTAGTATTTTCATTGTATTGCGTTCAATTTATAAAGTAAGGGAGAAATGGCATCTTTATAATGTTGTCATCCTATCTAAGAATGTTGTCATTCTATCTAAGGAGATACTTTTCCATTTGCTCAAGTCTTCTTCGGTGTCTTTCAGTGGTGTTTAAGTTTTCCTTGTATAGTTTTTATACACTGTTTAGTTTATTCCTAAGTATTTAATCTTTCTGTTGCTATTATAAATGGGATTTTCTCTGACATTATTTTCCCTGATTATTGTTTTTGTATAGGAGAGCTGTTTTTTGTATGTTAATTTATTGTCTTGCTACTTCACTGAATTCTGTTTTTGAGTTAATTTTATCATTGATTCTTCAAGGGTTTTTAGGCATACCATTATATCATCTGCAAATAGAGATAGTTTTACTTTCTCCTGACATGTTATTCTCTAATTGATTTCTCTTAACTAGTTGATTTGCCTAATACCTCTAGTATGATGTTGAATAGTAGTAGAAATGACCAGGCACGGTGGCTCATGCCTGTAATCCCAGCACTTTGGGAGGCTGAGGCAGGCAGATCACCCTGGCCAACATGGTGAAACCCTGTCACTATTAAAAATACAAAAAATTAGCTGGGCATGGTGGTGGGTGCCTATAATTTCAACTACTCGGTGGAGCTGAGGCAGGAGAATCGCTTGAAATCCGGAGGCAGAGGTTGCAGTGAGTCAAGATTACACCACTGCACTCCAGCCTCGGTGACAGAGTGAGACACTTGTCTCCAAAAAAAAAAAAAAAAAAAAAAAAAAGTAGTATTGGAAATGGTGGGCATCTTTGCCTTTTTCCTGATCTTAGTGTAAATGCCTCTGTTATTTCTTTATTAAATAAGATAATGGTTGTTGGACTAAAATGTATATATTTTATATGTTGAGAAATTACCTTCTGATTCTTGTTTCCTGGAGTGTTAGATTTTGAATGGGTGTTGAATTTTGTCAAATACACTGCATCTCAGTGTGTATGGAGAAAATTGTATGTTTCCCTCCACCTTAGATTTATGAATATAGTATATACTAATAGATTTCCTAATTAAACCAATCCTGTACCTCTAGGATAAATCCCATTTGGTCATGTTATATTATTTTCTTAATGTATTACATTCTGTTAGCAATCAGCAAAATTGTTCCCTCCAGTGTATGTCAAGAGCAAAAATTTGTTTCTTTGCATTATTGTAGCTAAAATGGTGTCTGATACTTATTTGTTTGTGTATTTGTCTCTGTGATTAGATTCAGAGTGCTTTTAGAACCAGAACTAGAGTTTACTTTTCATTACCCTTAGTGCCTACCAGAGTTCTTCATATGTAGTTGGTGTTATGTAAATTTTACTGAATAAAAATAGAAGATTAGCCAGTATGAGCGCCCCCCCAAAAAAATAGAAGCAGAAATAGCACATTAAACTTTCTTGAATGAAATATGAGTATCATGTTTTACTTACACAGTGAACAGTCACATCAGTCCTAAAGAGCCCTAGCCATGAAGGTGGGGGAGATCTGAGTTCTGGTCTGGAACTTTGTTTTATATAGATCACAGAAACTAACATTTTGACATCAGACATCTTTGGATCACTGTCAAATCAAGTTTTTCATCTGTCAAATCAAGTTGGTTAGGCTGGGCGCGGTGGCTCACACCTGTAATCCTAGCACTTTGGGAGGCTGAGGTGGGCGGATCACCTGAGGTCAGGAGTTCAAGACCAGCCTGGCCATTATGGTGAAACCCCATCTTTTATTTAAAAAAAAAAAAATCAAGTTGGTACTCTGATCTTTTACAATTTGTTTCGTATCTAAATGATCTTATGAAATTATTTTTACTTATTGCAGTGTGCATTTTTATATTTTGCCAAATAATTTTTCTGAATTTTTATTTGTCTTTAGAATGGTTTGCCTGTTGTAATGAATAGATATACATATGATTGTAGATAGTTTTGAAAAGCAAATTCTGAATACAAATAAATTAGTTATGTTGTGGAATATCTGCAATATTCTATCAGTGAGATGATATAGCTCTTTTACCAAAATTATTTAATGTGTGCATAACGCATTTTACTTTTAGGTATATCTGACTGCAGCAATGACACTACAACTCTTGGTGTATCTAAACCAGCTATAAAAGTAGTTAAGTTTTATTCTGAGGTGATTGGGTGGTCAGTGATATTTATGGTGCTTTTAAAAGTCAGGCCACCTCAATTAAAGTTTTAGATGGTCCACATTGATTTAGCTGGTTTAAACATAGGCCATTTAAAATGAACTTTTTTATACAGGTAGTCTCAGGAAAAGAGTGAAAGGAAAAGTAGCTTTGTAATGGCAAGTAAGTTGCCATTTGCTTTTGGGTATCTGAAATTCTAGAGTATAGCTTATTTGTCACATAAAAAATAAAAGCTATGAGTCAAACTGTAGGGTTTTTTTTTTTTCTTTTGAGATGGAGTTTTGTTCTTGTTGCCCAGGCTGGAGTGCAATGGCCGGATCTCGGCTCACTGCATTATTCACGTCACGGGGTCAAGGGATTCTCCTGCCTCAGCCTCCCAAGTAGTTGGAATTACAGGCATGTGCCACCCCTCCTGCCTAATTTTTTGTATTTACTAGAGTCAGGGTTTCACCAAGTTAGTCAGGCTGGTCTCAAATTCCTGACCTCAGGTGATCCACCCACCTCGGCCTCCCAAAGTGCTGGGATTACAGGCATGCACCACCATGCCCAGCCAGTTTTTTATTTAAATATGAACTATGACAATGGCTGGCAGTTCCTGTTGAAGTGAAAGTAGTGGCTCACATTTGAGCTAATCTACTCCCATAAGTTATGTCTAGTTTGGTGCACATCAGAATTCAGGTATAGAGCTTTCAAACAGCTGATGGGTTCTGAACTTTTCTTCAGTCTTGCTGAATCTAAATCTGCAGTGATAGACACTAGACCATGTGTGTTTTTTTTCTGGTATTTACAGGTGATTCTGTTATGTAATGCTAGCTAAGAACCACTGTTAATTAGAATAAGGAGAAAGAGAGCAGTTTTTTGTTTGTTTGTTTGTTCATTTGTTTGTTTTTTGAGACGGAGTCTCACTCTGTCACACAGGCTGGAATGCAGTGGCATGATCTTGGCTCACTGCAACATCTGCCTCCTGGGTTCAAGTGATTCTTCTGCCTCGGCCTCCCAAGTAGCTAGGACTACGGGCGAGTGCCACCATGCCCAACTAATTTTTGTATTTTTAGTAGAGACGGGGTTTTACCTTATTGGTCAGGCTGGTCTTGAACTCCTGACCTCATGATTTGCCCGCCTCAGCCTCCCAAGGTGCTGGGATTACAGGCGTGAGCCATGGTGCCCGGCCTAAGCAGTTAATTTATATATTGAATTGAAGCCAATAGATGTTTTTCAAATGCCTAACACTAGTAATATATCCTATATTTATAGTGCTTAAAGATTTACAGAGTAGCACTTTCATATTGTCTCTAGACGTTTAGAATAATTCAGTATAATTCATTTAGGTAAGTAAAACAACTATTATTTTCCCCATTTTTCAGTTGAACAAATTTAACCTTCAGAGATATGGTGACTGCTGATTTAGAGGAATTGGTAAGGCTGGAGCACAACATGGGATTTTCTGACTCCAGTTGCAGTGTTTCTGTACCAGTTTGCCACCTGTTTATGTGACATAGTGCTGGGCATAGTGTTTCTTCAACTAAGCCAAGATACTGTGATTCAGTGTGATAAGTTTTAATGTAGGATTTAGAACTGGATTATTTATGTTCCAAAAATCAAAGATGAATTCTGGTTGGCACAATATGTATTCCTTGTGGAGGATTCAGGATTCTTTGTGATTTAAAATAGCTTGAGTGTTTAACATTTGGCAAAGCAGTGTTGTAGTTACAGGTAGTCCTGAGAAGCTAGAGAATTATGTATACTGTACATCTCTTACTTCATAGGTTTGTGTGCTGTAGGAAAGATTGACAGCTTAGCTAGTGATGGAATTCATAAAAATCAATGAAAATATTCTGTTTGTGGTTTACCGTTGTGAGTTTTATCTTTGTAGTATCACTCTGATAGATGGTAAAATAGAAATTTCCTGCTCAGTAGGGAGTTAAGCCTGGATGACAGTGATCTGAAGGAAACTACTGCCAAGCAATTGATTGTTCAAATTTGTCTGGAAATTAACATTAAAATCCATGTTATGCATTCTTTGTGTTTTTAGCCATACTCAAATGTGCAGCATCCACAAGGAACATTCTTATTAAATTAAAAAAAAGAACAGGTACGTGAATATAAGCTGAATTTATCCTCTAATTTAAAAGCATTATGTGAGTTTACAGTTAACAAAGGTACAGTTTAGGAATATTTTATGACTTTAAAATTCTCTGCTCATTAGTATTCTACTAATTTAAACCTGCATTTTAAAAACTTATGGGTTAGATTTGTTTACAAAAACAGTAGCCTAATAGGCAACATTCATTGAAGGCCTATTAAGTGATAGGCGTTGTACTAGGTTTTACATATATCATCTCATTTAATGCTACAATAACCCTGTTAACGTTTTCTACCATTTTATAGATTAGACAACTAAGACTTGGAAAAGTCAACATAGGTCTTAAGGAGCAGAGCTATGATTTGAGCCTAAATGAAAGAAAAGATGAGTAAATTGAGGAAACTGTACAGAAAAAAAATATTTAAAAGTAGAAGCAAGAAATTGGGGAAACAAGCAAATTAGGTATATTTTTATAACAGTGACAACGAAAAAAAGCAAAGAAGTTGCATTAGGTATTTATTAGTTTATCCTGAGATTGTAGTCTCAATTCTTTTCTGTCTGCCCTTCAATGTGGTAACAGTAGGACATATGCCTGTTTCTAATATTCAAGGAAAATATACAGATATTTGCACTTTTCTTTTGTGTAAGTCAGACATCTAAAAAGTTAATTGAATACAGATCCTGCATCCAAGGTCATATTGTTAAGTAGAGGAAATTTTAAAATAAATGAAATAAAATACATAATAATAATTTTTTAGAGTAGTACAAATCAAGCATTTTGGCAGTTCAGAGGAGTAGCAGCCAGGAATATCAGTGAAGGTGCCATTTAGTCTGAGTCTTATGGCGTGGGTAGAATTTGAACTTGAGCAAAGTGGTACAGACAAAGAATATTGGGAAATATGTATGGAGAAGAATAAGTTTGATTTCATAGGGTATCTGAAGAAGCATAATTGGTAGAAAGCAAACAGGTCAGACCACAGGAAGGATTTTGAGTGTCAAGCTTAGGAGTCAGTCGGCTTTTATATTGTAGACATATTGGGGAGGGAGACAGGCCGTGTTAAAGATATACGTAAGTTATTTTATAATGTAATGTAAACTAGTGTTTACTGCTGTAAAGCACAGTAAGAGGCTAGAACGGTGTAGAGTGCTAATGGACATAGATTGGTCAAGGATAGCCCTTCTGAGGAGTTGATGTTTGAGCAGAAACCTAAATGAGATAAGTGAGAGAATCATGTGAAAATCCAGGAGTAAGAGCTTTCCAGACAGAGCAAAGAGCAAGAGCAGAAATACTAATAAGATTGTGTGTTTGAGAAATAGTCAAGAGGGCTCTGTGGGTAGAACTGCGTGTCAGGAAAGATAGAAAGGAATGTGGTTCAAGAGGTAGCTAGCAGCTAGGATGGCTTTCCCTAGAGTAAATGAATTTCTGTATACTCATCTGTGTTCAGTTATTATCTAGATTTCACCATATTTGCTTTATTCACTTATAATAACAGTTTTGAGAATCACCTTCCTACTGAGGCCATGAGATTGCCAAGATAGATAGAATAAAGAAAGAAGGCTACAGACAGTAATATTTATAATCATATTTTAAATCTGTCTTGATTGTGGTCTGTTTGAGAAAAGTGTACTTAAGGTACCTGTAGTGACGAAGTTACAAAGAATAGCTATGCTGGCAAATACTAGTGCTGTTGGAACTACTTCAATATTTGTTCTGTTAGTCTTGAGCTGAAATCAGTGTACTATAATTTTACATTTGATTTTCACAACAGCTGTATTATATATAGATGAAGTTGAAGACCTCATTTTACAAATGAGGAAACAGAGTTACAGAAGTAAAGTGAGATACAAAGGATAAAAAGAGAGCTGGACCTGAAGTCCATGTCTCTAATATGTTGGTTAGTTCTGCAATTTCACGAAGTAGGCTTATTCACCTAATACTTTTGAGCCATGTTGAATTACCACTTTGTAATAAAAACAACCATTTTTCAAAGGTCATATTTTTACTAATACAGAAGGAAATTCCAAAAACTATTTGAATTATGAGTTTAATAGAATTACTTTCTTTTTTTGTAGGCAAAAATCTGAATAATTTCATCTGACACAGAAGGCATTTGTGCTTTTTGGTATTGGAACAAGATATGGTCTCTCTTGAGATGCATAATTAGTCCACTAAGCACTGTAGCCTTCATTGTCTGAAGCCTTAACTAAAACAGTTGAATTAGCTTTAGGTCTTTCTTTTCTTCTTTCAATTTCTTTACTTTCTTCACTGCTTTGCCTAGAATTGACTGAACTTAAAAATTTGATCCTTTAAATAGGAAGAAAATGTAACTACTTGATAACAGAACAAAATACCTACTTAACATATATAGTTAATGACCTGAGCATTGGAAATATTTCACAGTACTTTTTATTGCATTTTAAAATAACTTTTAAAAAATAGTAGATTTAAGAAACAGAAAAAATTCAATTATTTTACCACTTTGTTTTTGTTTGCTCAGTGGTAAACTGGATTAATGAACTGAATAGCAAGAAACTTATTTTTAGTATGCCTTTCTTTTGCATTGTTAAGATAGTGTTTTAGTCTTTGGCTGACTCTTATTTTCCATATGGTATTAGCCTATAAATGCTGAGTTGTCAAATGTAAAGCCATTTATGTTAGTGTCAGAGTATATTTTCAGGATCTGAAAAACGTAAGTAGCATGAGAAAAAAAGTACATTAACTTGTAAATTTTAGCCCTAGGTGGTGGGCTGCTACAGAAAGGGCTATAAACTAGGAGTTGAATCATCAGGAGGAGAGTTACTGTGTACTCTCAGGGTAAAGATAAAGTTAGTGGATATTTGTCCACTGTCCAAATTGGCCAGTATGAAGAAAGGAGGGGGAAATTATGGTATGAGAAGCAGCTAGAGATGTAGGTAGAGGTCAGACTGTAAGCAGTTTTATGAGTCATGTTATCACGATTGTAGTGCTGGAAAAGTTTGCTCGAGTGCTGTTTGGTCCACCAAAGGAATGCACGGGGGTGGCTATTCTCCCCCAGTCAGTTGAAATGGGTTACATTTATGACATTGAAGTGAGTAAATAATACATAATAATAATACATAAATAATAATATACTTTCTTTTGTGAAGTGTTCTGTTAAGTTTTGGCCATTTTTCATTTGTGTTTTTTTACTATTGGATTGCAAGAGTTATTTATATATCTTTACTATCAGTCATTTGTCACATATAGATATTGTAACTGATTTTCTCCTAGTCTGTGGTTCACCTTTTCATTTTTTTGATGGTGTCTTTTGAAAAGAGGTTAATTTTAATGAGGTTCAGATTATCCGTGTTTTCCTTTTCTTGTTTTTGCTATTTGTATCTAAGAAATTTTGCTTACCCCAAGGTCATGACTCAGTACTATTCCTCCCTAAGATAACAACTCTTCTGCCTGTATCATCAACACTTATTGGTTTTCTTTTTGAATTGGATCATATAGTATGTATCTTTGGTTCTGGTTTCATTTGCTGAGCATTATGTCTGTGAAGTTTTTTCCATGTTTTTTTGTAGCAGTAGTTTGTTGTGTTTTATTGCTGTGTGATAGTTCATTGTATGACTCTACCATTTTATTTGGTAGACATTTGGATTGTTTCCAGGTTTTGGCCATTATAGGTAAAGCCGCTATGAATATTCTTATATTTGCCTTTTAATGGACATGTGTATTTATATTTCTTGGGTATATTTCCTAGGAGTGGAATTGCTGCATTATAGGATAGGTGTATGTTTAATAGTACTGCCAAATAGTTTTCCAAAGTGATTTTTACCTACTTTTACTTGTACCAGCAATGTATGAGTCTAGTTGCTCTATACATACTGGCTACTACTTGGTTTTGTCAGTCTTTATAGTTTTGGCCATTCTAATGGGCATATATTGGTATCTTACTTGTGGTTTTAATCTGCATGACGAGTTGAGCTGAATGACTTTGTAGCTCCTTCCCAATACTAAGGTTTCCTGTGTGTTTTAAAAAGTGCAGCCAGGCACAGTAGATCCCAGCACTTTGGAAGGCTGAGGCAGAAGGATCACCTGAGGTCGAGAGTTAAGACCAGCCTGACTAATATGGTGAAATTCTGTGTCTACTAAAAATTCAAAAATTAGCCGGGCTGTGGTAGCGCGTGCCTGTAATTCCAGCTACTCAGGAGGCTGAGGCAGGAGAATCGCTCAAACCTGGGAGACGGAGATTTTAGTGAACGGAGATTGCATCACTGCACTCCAGCCTGGGTGACAGAGGGAGACCCTGTCTCCAAAAAAAAAAAAAAAGGAAAAGGTTGTAGCTCAAGGTATAGCATGTAAACACAGGTCCTTAAACAATAGTAGGTGTTCATGGGTTTTTGTATAAATACAACAGATATTCGTATAGCTAATTTTGCTGTATTAACCTTCCTCTCTTGTCTAGGGCATGCTGATAGCACTGGTTCTCACCTGGCTGCACATTACAATCACCTGATGAGATTTTAAAACTAATTTAAAAGCATATTGGCCATTCATATGGGTCCTGGCTTGTAGATGTGTATTCATAGCAGCTTTACTTATAAGACCCCAAAACTAGAAAAAGTCCATCATTGGGTTAATGAATAAACAAATTGTGGTATATACACTACAATGAAATATTCCTCAGCAGTACAAAAGGAATGAACTACTGATGCATGTGACAACTCTTGATTAATTTCAAAAGATCATTAAAATCATAATCTTCTGTGGAGAGGCAAAAAGCTCCCCTGGTAGTTTTGAGATGCAGAGGGTTAATAATCATTGGCATATACGAATGAAATATTCTATTGCTTCTGAAGAGGCCTTGCTGTACCCTTTAGGAATGAAGCACCAACTATAAAATCTTCATTAGACATGTGTCATGTTAATTTATCACCAAATTTTACCCATTGAAAGGATTCAAGAAGCTAGTTCCCACTGTTCGCTTTTTTGGTTGTACAATATACTAACTCTCCAGGTAAGTTCTATGTTCATATTTTAAATTTTGCATTACTCTTCATGTTAAAAGGCTAATTCTGCTTTTAAAGTACATTCTACATATGACTCAAGAAAATCTATTATAAATGTACTTTTTCTGTTAGCAAAAGCAGCAGTTATCACATAAGAGTATTTGCTCAGCCTTGATTTTCTCCTTTAACATGATTGTGGATTTACAGTGTATTTGAACTTAACAAGGAACAACACCAAAAAAGGCACATGATTTGATTGTTGCTTTATAAAATAAACAAATGAATAAAATGTGTTCAGCTTTTTGTTTATGAATATAATAGTGAATCTAGCCTCCTTTTGGTATGTAGGTTTGGTTCATGAAGATGCTTTTAGATCATCTGCAAACAAGTAACATCACAATTGGAATGTGACATCCATATATATTGGATTTTTAAAGATTGTTTCCAAAGATTCACCCATTAGAGTGGGTGCCTAATACTTATTTTCTAACTTGGAAATAATTCAGTGGTGGCTAAAGCTGGCTTGTACTGCCGGCAAAAGCTGATTGGTAAATTTTCAAGAATTTGTAAGACAACTGTTAAGCACAGCCATTATTTTAAAATTATATAAACTTATGATTAAATACATATATTAAAAATAAAAGTAATACATCCTGAATAGTTCCCAAATGTATTACTATCTTTTACTGTCATCTGTGCTCTTAAGATTGTGTCTGTGGTGTATCCATGGTAGAAATACTATATGACAGTGTGCTACTGCATATCTCTTTCCACTGTATGATGCTGTGCTGTTGCATATCTCTTTCTACTATATGACGGTGTGCTACTGCATATCTCTTTCTATTCTATGACAGTGTGCTGCTGTATATATCTCTTTCTACTATAGGATGCTGTGCTGCTGCATATCTCTTTCTACTATATGATGGTGTGCTACTGCATATCTCTTTCAACTCTATGACAGTGTGCTGTTGCATATCTCTTTCTACTATATGACGGTGTGCTACTGTGTATCTCTTTCTACTCTATGACAATGTGCTGCTGCATGTCTCTTTCTACTATATGACAGTGTGCTACTGCATATCTCTACTATATGATGGTGTGCTGCTGTATATCTCTTTCCACTATATGACGCTGTGCTATTGCATATGTCTTTCTACTATATGACGCTGTGCTATTGCATATCTCTTTCTACTATATGATGGTGTGCTGCTGTATATCTCTTTCTACTATATGGCGCTGTGCTACTGCATATCTCTTTCTACTATGATGATGTGCTGCTGTATATCTCTTTCTACCATATGACGCTGTGCTACTGCATATCTCTTTCTACTATGTGATGGTGTGCTGCTGCATGTCTCTTTCTACTGTATGATAGTGTGCTATTGCATATCTTCTCCTGCCTCTGGATTCAGTGAGGTCATGTTGGATGCTTGAAATTGGCCACAGTGGGAGTATTGGCACCATGAAAATAGACAAACGCTACATGCTGAAGTTGAGGCTTTTTTTTTAGTTTGGAAAACTGCTTGTTAAACATTTACCAGCATACCACTGGAGACATCATTCTTTATTCAATGAATTCCTACTGTGTGCTGGCTACTCTTCATAAGTGCTTTAAATAAATTTTTATTTAATTTACTCAAGTATTATCTGAGATGTGTTTCTTAATTGTATAGATGAGGAAAATAACATTAAGTAACAAAGATCACAAAGCAGCTGTTATATTGTACAGCTGGGATTGTAACCCAAGTCTCTCATATTTCAAAGCCCTTCTTATTATACTGTGTGGTCTCTCTGAGGCTTTGGAATACATTTTGTAGAAGAGAGATCATTTGAGCTGAGCCTTAAGTTATGGGCAGGATCTTACTAGATATTGAAGTTGGAAGAATATTTCAAGCATTTTGAAGAATTTCAGACGTTCACAGATATCAAAGTACATTTTATGTTCCAGAAATGGTAAGTAGCAGATTCGGTAGTAAAGAATATCTAGAAGAGTAAAGTTAAAAGAAGTAAAGTCCAAAAAGCTGACTGGACCTTGTTGTGAAGGACCTTAAGCAGCATGAACCTGAGAACAAAAGAGATTCTGTTTTTATTCCTAAAGGACATAATTATTTCCGAAAGCCTTTTGTGTAATTATTTTGGTTGTCTAATTTGAATTTAAATTCAATTTCAATTTAAAGCATGAGTGAGGTATCATGGATGGTTTTTGTCCAGGGATATAACATGGAGCTTTTGGTTTGGGGCCTTATTCTGCCGATTTGTGTGTTGGCTGTTAATTTTCAGTACTATAATTAATGGTTAGTAAAGGATATTCCCCAAAATGAGGTCATTCTTTGTAGGGAAGAAAATGAATGGATACTAGTTGCAATGTTTGCATATCTTTGCCAAATGAATATTCTTATTACCTACCTTATGGCATAAAGTGGTATTGGTTTATCATTGTATTTCTCATTTTTAGAACATCTGCGTTTTATTTAAAGTAATAATCACAGAACAATACATAGTTCCATTGCTGTAATTTTCTCTGCTGTATCTGCGTCATGAACCATTTACTCCCCTTACCCCAGAATCTCTTTTGCAGTATCTTCTGCCTTTTGTTGTTGTTGTTGTTGTTGTTTTGAGATGAGGCCGTGCTCTGTCAGCCAAGCTGGAACGCAGTGGCATGATCATGGCTCACAGCAACCTTGACCTCCCTGACTTAAGCAATCCTTCCACCTCAGCCTCTGGAGTAGGTGGGACCACAGGCACATGCCACCAAGCCAGGCTAATTTTTTAAAACTTAAAAAAAAAAAAAAACCAGACAGGGTCTCCCTGTGTTGCCCAGGCTGGTCTCAAACTCCTGGGCTCAAGCCATTCTCCCACTTGGCCTCCCAAAGTGCTGGGATTATAGGCGTGAGCTGCCACGCCTGGCCTTCTCTACCTTTTAATGTTCCACAGGATTCTTCTCTTGAGCTCTTTTGCCATTCTTAACAGTTAATGCATCCACATCCCTACAGTGATAATTTCCAGTTTTATGTCTTCAGCCTGGAACTCCAGACTTGCATTTTGAAATTCCCAATGAACTGGTAGACTTGGATACTCCACAAACATTCTCAAATTCAGAATGTCTACAACTAGACTCAGTCTCTGACCTTTCCAAGCCAAATAAACCTGTTGCTTTCCTTACTTTGGTGAGTGACATGTTTATCTTTCCAGTTGCCCAAGCCATAAATTAGGGGATGGTGAGAAGAGGTAGGTCATTCTAGATTCCTCCTCCTTTTTAATTTCTCACAATCTAGTGACTCTGTCTCTTATTTCTGCCTCCTTAATATCTCTTGAATCCACCTTTTTTCATTCTCACAATTTTAATTCCAGTTGTTACGATTTATTGCCTAGATTATAAAATAGTCTTTCAGATAGCTTTTCTGTCATCAGTCTGTGCTGCTTTTTTTCAGTCTAGCCTCCCACTAGGCTGTTTAAAATATAGTCAGCCCTTCCTATCCATGAGTTTCTAATCCATGGAGTCAGCCAACCTTGGATTGAAAATATTTGAGGGTGAAAAACAATAAAAAATAATATAAAAAATAGTACAGTGTAACATTTATGTAGCATTTACATTGTGTTAAGTACTACAATCTAGTGATGATTTAAAGTGTACAGGAGATACGTGTAGGTTATATCCAAATACTACATCATTTTAAATAAGGGTCCTGAGCATCTGTAGCATTTGGTATCAGTGGGAGTGGAGGTGCGGACTAGGGGGTCCTGGAACCAGTCCCCCATGGATACCAAGGGATGACTGGAAATTGATCAGACTCTCCTTACTTTCTTATCCCTTTCAGTTTTTTGTTTGTTTTTATACTTCTCTCCTCTGCATTTTTCGTCTCCTCCTCTTTTTCTGCCTTTTCATTTATTATTTGATAATTTGAATATTTTTATGTTGATTATTTGAATATTTTTAATTTGAATTCCATTTTTACTTTTCTGATTACTTTTTAGCTGTGTTTCTTTGCATTATACTTTTAGTGGTTGCCATAAGGATTACAATATATATCCTAAAATTTCGTAGTCCACTGGCAAGTAATAATGTGTGACCCCCTCCGGATGTACGACCCCCCTTCTGTTGTCCTTTCCCAGTTATCTAGTCCCAAGTAACACTCTGAGAGCCGAAGGCCGAGTCCAGGTTTATTGGGTCTACGGGCAACTCGAGCAGGCGGAAAGAGAGACAAAGGGAGAGCCGCGCCCAGCGGCTGGGGTGGGCGATTTTATAGAGATGGGGAGGCCTGCAGTTGAGGTGGCGGTGAATGGTTGGCAAATGATCAGGATGGGTG
>CAUYLG010017665.1:0-67317 GCA_963573385.1 Cacajao melanocephalus | reverse complement strand
TATTGACTCATAAGCATGCTGTTATGTGGGTGAAGGAGACAGGAAAAGGGTTACTTCTCTCAGGCAGCTTCACAGTAGAAGATGGGTGGATTGTTTTTGTAACTATTAAAAGCATTATTATTATTATTATTATTATTATTATTATTAGAGACAGAGTCTTGCTCTGTCACTAGGTGCCAGCCTGGAGTGCAGTGGTGTGATCTCGGCTCACTGCAACCTCCGCCTCCCGGGTTCAAGCAATTCTCCTGCGTCAGCCTCCCGAGTAGCTGGGACTACAGGCATGCGCCACCACGCCCGGCTAATTTTTCTATTTTTAGTAGAGACGAGGTTTCACCATGTTGGCCAGGATAGTCTTGATCTCTTGACCTCATGATCTGCCCTCCGCGGCTTCCCAAAGTGCTGGGATTACAGGCCTGAGCCACTGTGCCAGGCCCTCTCTGAGATTCTAAGTATAACAGGACACTAAATAAAGCCTTTTCTGTTGCCTTGACATCCAGATAGAGACGCCCAAAGGCTCAAAGCAGTAGGCAAAAGACTATGTATTGTGACCCCTGTTTGGAGACTGTTAACTCTTTACCCTCCTCCAAGATACATAAAGAATGCAGAAGACATTGGTGGAAACCTGTTTTGGAGAGAATGCTGGCCTACTGTGCATTCTGGCTTCCTCTACAGGGAAGCAATCAGGTACTTCTCCACAGTCTCAAGCTGCCAGCTGAGCAAGCAGTGGTTTTGGAGAGTCACTGGGAGAGCCGCACATGGGACCCAGGCATTCAGAGCTGTCAAGGTCTCATACCTGATTTCCACCCCAAAACACCTACAGGTGAGAAGCTGGCTGGTGCCCTGAAGAGTGGGTAACAGCAAGAAGGATGCCACATTCTCACTGATGGAGGGGTGAAGACGTGAATTTCTGTGGTCAGCTGTGGAGTCAGGTTGTGTGTTAGTGCGTCTGCCTTGCTATAAGGGAATATCTGAGGCTGAGTAATTCATAAAGAAAAGAGCTTTATTTTGGCTCGTGGTTCTGCAGACTGTACAGGAAGCCTGGGGCTGGTATCTGCTTCTGGGGATGGCCTCAGGAAGCTCACAATCACGGTGGAAGGTGAGAGGAGCCAGCGCGGCATCACATGGCAACAGAGGGAGCAAGAGGGATGCCAGGCTCTTTTTTTGTTTGTTTTTTTTGGATGTAGTCTTGCTTTGTCTCCCAGGATGGAGTGCAGTAACGTGACTTTGGCTCACTGCAACCTCCGTCTCCCAGGTTCAAGCCATTCTCCTGCCTCAGCCTCCCAAGTAGCTGGGATTACAGGTGTGTGCCACCACACCAGGCTAATTTTGGTATTTTTACTAGAGATGGGTTTCACTGTATTGGTCAGGTTGGTTTTGAACTCCTGATCTTGTGATCCATCTGCTGGTCTTGAATTCCTGACCTTGTGATCCACCTGCTTCGGCCTCCCAAAGTACTGGGATTAAAGGTGTGAGCCACCATGCCTGGCCACCAGGCTCTTTTAAACCATCAGCTGTCATGTGAACTCACAGAACAAGAACTCACTTATTACCAAGGGGAGGGCACCAAGCCATTCATGAGGGATCTGCCCCCATGACCAATACACCTCCCACCAGACCCCATCTCCAACACTGGAGATTACATTTCAACATGAGATTTGGAGGGAAAAGCATCCAAACCATATCAGGTTGCATCACTCGACAGTGACCTGGCTGAAGAGGATGGGCATTTACCAGCTTTCCTCCTTCCAGGCACCAGGGAGGTTGCACTTCTCCCAAACTGTTTGAGGTTGGATGTTGCCACATGACTTGCTTTGGCCACTGAAAGGTAGAAACAATGTGAGTCGCTTCCAGGTAGACGTTTTAAGGGCGACTGAATGATTTGCCTCTTTCTCTTTGGCATGTGTATTGAACGATCACCTCCTGAGTGCCAGGGAAAGCAGATCAGGCAGTCCATGAACAAGTACATGAAGATATGGCAGAGTCTTAGATTAGCCACTCAAATCGCCATAGACCTCAGGTATCAAGCCAGCATTCAGAGGTGAATATTTTTAGGTGGAGTTTCCTGTTAGTCCAAAACGCCTTTATGATGTCTCTTTGATGGATCTGACTCAGGATGATGGACTGAACACCCACATCCACTCCACCATTGCCCATCCCAAATCTCTTTATGGTGGGGGTAAGGCTATGAGGAAAACAGAGAGGGCTGACTTACTATCAGCCGTGAAACTCCAATACACTTCTGAAAAATCGAAAACGACTGGAAGGGTGCTGCCTGGTGCAGTGTGGTGGAGGAAACAAGCCCAGGATGTGCCCACGGCAGGCTGGGCCCGGGAGGTGGAGGTGTTGACCTGGCCAGCAGAGCCCTGGAGGAACGGAGGAGTGGGAAGACAGGAGGCACACAGCTCAAGGAGGGAAGGGATTGAGGAGATCATGGGCAGAGGGTTGACCCTGCCCCTTTTTCCACCAAGCATGCATTCCCTAGGCATTGGCAATTCACTTTGACCGACTCCCTTCAATTCCATCACTCCTTGTCCACTCAACCTAAAATGGACCTTGCCAATTGACAAGCACAGCTCACCTACAGAGTTTCCATCTGTCTGGTTCTCAGATATAAATAGTTACTGAGCATCACCAGACCCTTGAGAAAAATCTGCAGCATAAATTGTACAGACAAGATGAACCAAGGTAATTCAGAGGAATAGGAAAGAATTACCATCAACCACCATAGAGTTTAGGTAGGATCCACCCAGAACTGTATCCATACAGTAAGGAAAAGATGCTACAGTAAAGGAACAATCAGAGAATAAGAAAGGCTCTTGGAAATTAGATATGTATCTGATTGTCAAAAGAATAAAATTCAATACAAATGTTAACAGATAAAGTCAAGGAATATTTGGAATGTGGAACAAAAACTTAATTAATTAAAAATATGAATAAGAAATATAAAAAACAGTAAGGATTAGTCCAGGAATTTATTAGCTAATTGACAGGATTTCTAAAAATAAAAAAGAAAGAGCCAATGTGTAATTGTTAAATTCATTGTAAAAGAAAATTTCCATTGTGACAGAGACATGAACATTCATTGTCAAGTAGGATGCACGAAAAGTCTCACTTCCAAAAATAACAAAAAGTAACCACTACCACCACCAAACCCACACCATCAGCACCACCACCATCACAACCATCATTACTTACATCATCACCACAATCACCAATGCCATCACCACCATTACCACCACCACCATCACCATCATCACCACCAGCACCACACCCCCAATACCACCACCATTATTAACAGCAGTACTATCATCACTACTGTCACCAACACCAATACCATGAACATCACCACTGTCACCACTACCACAATCACCATCTCCATCATTTAACCACCATGGCCTCCACCATCACCATCACCATGGCCATCATCACAACCATTGCCACCATCACCACCACCACTATCACTACTACCACTTCCATCATCAGCACCACCAGCATGTAAACCACCACCGTCACAATTACAACCTCCATCACCATCACCACCATCACCACAAGGGTCATAACTCCCATCATCACCACAATTGCCAATATCATCATCACCATTACAACCATCTCCATTAGTACCACTCCTACTACCCCAACCACAATAAACCTCACCACCTCCAATATCACTGTTATTACTACCTTCACCACCATCACCATCTCTGCTATCATAACCTCCATCACCTCCACCATCATCACGACTACCGTCACCACATCACTGTCGTCACCAGTATCATCATCACTACCACCACCAATACCACCATTATCACCACTGCCACTACCACCACCACCACAATTACTGTCTTCTCCATCACAACCACCTTTGCCTTCAGCATCAGCACCACCACCTCCAAAATCACAACCACCATTGCTACCATTACCATTGTCACTACCGTCACCATCACCACCACCATCATCAATCACTACTATCACCACCACCACCACTACCATTATCACCACTGCCGCCATCGCCACCATCTTCACCACCACCACCATTATCACTGTAACCGCTGCCTCTATCACCACTGTCACCACCATGCTTACCACCAGGAACAATAGCCGTAACATCTATTTATTGAGCACTTACTACAATCCAGTCACTGTTTCAGGTACTTCCCACATTTTAACTCATTTAGTCAGCACATTAACACTGTAGGGTGAAATTTCAGAACACCAGGAATGAAGAAAAGGTAGTAAAATCTCCCAGGGACAAAAAAAAAGTCATTCATAAATAATGAGACTATTACAGGTACCAGACTTTCTATGATCCATTGTAAATGTTAGAAGGCAAAGAACAAAGCTTTAAAAGTTCTGAGGGAATATTTTAACCTTCTATACTTTAGAGAAACTCTCAAGTATGGTGGCAGAATAAATTCTTTTAGACATTCAAGAATCCACAGATGTTTTTGCAGGAAGTCTCTGAAGATGTTTTGCAAAATGGAAGAGGAGGGGACTGGATCCTGGACATCAGAGACAGACAGGGCCAGGAGCTCTTGAAGGATGGTCTCCAGGAACACGGCACAGAGAGTGGGCTCCACAGCTGGAAGAACTTGAAGACAGGAAAAAAGCACACAGGGAAAGATTATAAATATGAGGTTTTACCTTGGGTAAAACGGAACACTGGATGAGAAAGCCATGAAAACATATGAGTAGAAACATGAAGTCAATGGACCTCAAGGGGAAAAAATGGATTCTTAGCTATTGAAAGAAAAAGAGATTAGAAAATTTTAGAGAGTTGACATGTGTTTCCTCTCTTCCTTATTCCCGCTCCCTCCACACTGTGAAGAAAGGCATTCAGAATCCCAGGATTAAAGAGAAGGAGAGAAAGGAAGGAAGAAGAAGGAAGGGAGGGAGGGAGGGAGGGAGAGAAGGAGAGAGGGAGGGAAGGAGGAAGGAAGGAAGGAAGGAAGGAAGGAAGGAAGGAAGGAAGAAAGGAAGTGGGGATGGTGAGGATCTGTTTTATCAGCACATTACTGATTCTATGTCTGCCTCTTCATTAATTTACTCCTTGTTTTTTGATGAAGCACTGGTTGTGCAATATGCAGTCAGCATTGCCGTGGAGAATCGGGCCCTTTCTGTTGGCCGATGCTGGCTGCAGGGGTTGCAGTTTTCAGTGCATCTCATCAATTTGCTGAGCATACTTCTCAGATGTAATGGTATCACCGGGATTCAGAAAGCTGTAATGGATCAGACGGGCAGCAGACCTCCACACAGTGACCATGACCTTTTTCTGGTGCAAATTTGGTTTTGGGAAGTGCTTTAGAGCTTCTTCTCAGTCTAACTACTGAGCTGGTCATTGCTGGTTGTCATATAAAATTCACTTTTTATCGCATGTTGCAATCTGATTGAGAAATAATTCATTGTTGTGTAGAATAATAGAAGATGACATTTCAAAATAATGATTATTTTGATTTTTGGTCAGCTCATGAGGCACCCACTTATTGAACTTTTTCACCTGTCTAACTTGTTTCAAATGTTGAACGACTGTAGAGTGGTCCCGTTGAGTTTCTCGGCAACTTCCTATATAGTTGTAAGAAGATCAGCTTGGATGATTGTTCTCAATTGGTCGTTGTCAACCTCCAATGGCCTACCATTATGCTCCTCGTCTTTAACATTCTTATCTCCTTTGCAAAACTTTAACCACCACTGCACTGTGTGTTCGTTAGCAGTTCCTGGGGCAAATGCATTGTTGATATTGCCACTTGTCTCCGTTGCTTTACAACCTGTTTTGAATTCGACTAAGAAAATCGCTTGACTTTGCTTTTTGTCTAACATCATTTTCATAGTCTAAAATAAACATAAGGCTGGGGGCGGTGGCTCACATGAGTAATCCCATCACTTTGGGAGGCCAAGGCGGGTGGATCATGAGATCAGGAGTTAGAGACCAGCCTGGCCAATATGGTGAAACCTTGTCTCTACTAAAAATACAAAAAAACTAGCCAGGCGTGGTGGTGTGCACGTGTAGTCCCAGCTACTGGGCAGGCTGAGGCAGGAAAATTGCTTGAACCCAGGAGGCGGAGTTTGCCGTGAGCCGAGATTACGTCACTGCACTCCAGCCTGGGCAACAGAGGGAGACTCCATCTCAAAAAAATAAATTAAAAAAATCAACTAAACTAAACATAGAATACAAAGAAAGCAGCAAGTCATTAGCAAAAGAACATAAAGTGAGAGATGCTCATTAAAATGATGTATAACATAGCCATATTTATTTAAGAATGTCTTTCACTGTCAAATGACAAATTCCAACAATGCAAAAAAACATAATTGCTTTTGCACCAACCTAATATTCTCAGTAAAATCATAGTGATGTCTGAGCACTGAGCAATTAAAGATTGAAACCAAGAATTCACTGTAAGTAACAGAATTCCTGTAAAAGGTAGTAATAACTTCTACTAAAACAGATGCAGTCTGTGGAAGGACATATAGACGGAAACATAACCAAGTGCTAAAAGAAAAGTGTCTCTACTATTGAAACTAGCTAAGGATTTCACCAACTTATAGTGAGGAGGGATTGGGGTTAACCTCGGAATTGTATCATGTCTTAATCAGAGCTTTTAAAAGATACAGTCATAGGAAATTCACTGCATAAATCCTAACTGCACAAATCATTCTACAATGAGAATTCATCATTTTCAAAGAATTTTTGTCTTTATAAAGTCTTAATTATTTTTCATTGAGTTTTTTCTAAGTACTAAATGTTGCATTTACGCATTATGTATGTAGTCTCACATTAAATATATACGTATATGTGTGTTCATGTATGTATGCAGATTGTCAATATATAAAATCTTCACTCAGAATTTTGAGATTATCACTTTACGCTTCAAGAAACTAAGCCCAGCAAGGTCACTGCTTGTCTAAGGACATTGAGTGACTGAGGGCGGATCTGAGATTCACAGCAGCCTTTTGCTTTTAGATTCTGTGATCTTCCCCCAGCAGCACTCATACTACCTTCTCTCTACCGAGGTGTGGGCCAGTCAGCTGAGCTGCTGGCCTAGGGGTATCCCAGAAGTTGGGATGAGTGGAAGCAGACTAGAAACAGCAATAGAATGCACCCACATAACATCTCCAGCCACAATCTTCTCAGTTTTTGTTTCCAGAGGGCTTTTCTTTTTCTCCTGGAAAAATACAGGAGTGTGGAGATTTTTCACATCTCCGGTCAAAGTGATGAGAGACATGAATTATTGCTTTGACTCAGGTGGCCTTTGACATGAGGTGTTAGGAGCTGCTATGCTGCTTCGCTGCTTCTCAACACGGATGTCTTCCACCCTTGACGTGGAGCAGGAGGGAAAGCCCTTCAGAGGGAGGGAAAAAGGAGCTTCCAACTCTGGACTCAGAATAGAGATCTGGGTGCAGGTGGGGTGCACTTATCTGGTGGGGTGTGCTCCTCTGACGGGGACAGAGAGTTTACTGGCTCTAGGACCTACCGTGAATCTGATGGCCACTGCAGGGAACAGCTCAGGGAGTTTATTTTAAAATTCAAAATTATAGGCCGGTCATGGTGGCTCACTCCAGCACTTTGGGAGGCTGAGGCAGGTGGATCACCTGAGATCAGGAGTTCAAGACCAGCCTCACCAACATGGTAAAACCCTGTCTCTACTAAAAATACAAAATTAGCTGGGTATGGTGGCTCACGCCTGTAATCCCAGCTACACAGGAGGCTGAGGCAAAAGAATCGCTTGAACCCAGGAGGCGGAGTATGCAGTGAGCCGAAATCTTGCCATTGCACTCCAGCCTGGGCAAAAAGAGCGACCTCCATCTCAAAATAAATAAATATATAAAATTCAAAATTGTGGGGACATGAAGTAGATGTTTTAAAAAAAAACTTAGGGCACAAAGTTTTTTTTTATAGGAATAGCAATGGTACAAGATGGAAGCAGAGGGAGAAAAAAAAAAAAGAACCGTAAAAAGGCACAGAAAAGAGGGAAGGATGGGGATGGGGAGAGGAGTGAGGAGAGAGGAGGATCCAGGAGAAGAGAAGACATAGAAAAACAGATTTTTTTTTTTTTTAGATGGAGTTTCTCTCTTGTTACCCAGGCTGGAGTGCAATGGTGTGATCTTGGCTCACTGCAATCTCTGCCTCCCGGGTTCAAGTGATTCTCCTTCCTCAGCCTCCTAAGTAGCTGGGATCTTCGGGGTCTGCCAAGACGCTCTAATTTTTTTGTATTTTTAATAGAGATGAGGCTTCATCATATTGGTGAGGCTGGTCTTGAATGAACTCTTGACCTTAGGTGATCCACCCGCCTCGTCCTCCCAAAGTGCTGGGATTCCAGACGTGAGCCACCGCATCTGGCCCCCTGTTGTTTCTTTAAAAAAATATATTTTAGTCCATGGATAGACCTGTGATGGAAACAGACAAAGGAACACATGGTGCAAAAACGAAAACAGATTTTTAAAAAGAGAAAGAAAGGGAGAACAGAGCAAGGTAAGCAGAAGAGACGCCATCGCAGTGAAGCAAGAAACACCTGTCCCATGAAGCTTGTGTCCCGTCCATACCAGCGTTGCTCCCCTGGATTCCGAGCAGCTCTCTAGCTATCAGCACTGTTTAAAATATGACAACATCTGACCTCAAGATTTTCCTATACAATACACTGGCTGACAGAAAGATGTACTGTAGTGGGTCTAAATAGTCTTTCTTTGGCACAGGTCTGTGAGACCAGGAAAGTGATACAGATATAGTCAGATGGAGAAATCCATAACCACCATGGCAGAAAATACTCACATGCAAAAAATGGATGATTTTTAGTAGCAGGAAACAAGGCAAAGGAAAGTAGAGAGAATGCATCTTCAACCAAATAACATTTCACAGTGGTTGTGTGTTTTTTAGAAATAGGATTTTATTTACTTATTTCTGCTTCAGAGACATGTGGCCCTATGGTCTATGAACATCATCTTAATTGTCCTTTAACATTTAATTAATATTTACATAATTTAATCTCTTCATTTCATATTTACCCCAAATGAGCCAGGAAAGTGGAAGTTATCACAATTTTTAATTCATTCATTAATATGAAATGGGGGTGGGGGTGTGTCAACTCTGTTGCCTAGGCTGGAGGGCAGTGTCATGAGCATGGCTGGCTGCAGCTTTGACCTCCTGGGCTCAAGTAGTCATCTCATCTTTGTCTCTTGAGTAGCTGGGACTACAGGCACGCATGCTTGGCTCATTTTTAAAATTTTTTGTAGCGTTAGGGGTCTCCCTAAGTTTTCCAGGCTGGTCTTGAACTCCTGGACTCAAGCGATCCTCTCTCCTCTGCCTCCCAAAGCGGTGGGGTTATAGATGTGAAGCCTTATGCCCGGCCTATCTCAACTTCTTTTTTTTTTCTTTTTTTTTTTCTTTACAAGAAAAAGAGAGAGAGGGAGTGGAAGAGAGAAAGAGGGAGAGAGTGAGAAGAAGGAAGGAAGGAAGGAAGGTAGGAAGGAAGGAAGGAAGGAAGGAAGGAAGATGAAAGAAAGAGAGAGACAGAAGGAAAGAAGGAAGGAAGGAAGGGAAGGGAAGGAAGAAACGAAGGAGGGAAGGAAGAAACGAAGGAAGGAAGGAAGGAAGGAAGAAGGGAAAGGAAAGGAAAGGAAAGAGAGAGAAATATTCCACATTGTAAGAATTGATGGAAGGCAGATCCTGTATCCCATGATAGACATTGAAAAGAACAGATACCCACTTTTTTAACTTGCCTTGGCAGTAATGGAAGGAATATAACCCTTAGGCAAGGCCAATTAAACACATCCACTTTGGACATTAATGGGAAACTAATGTGTAAAGAAGAAACAGTGCAGCATCTTTTCATATGAGGACAACAGCATTTAGTCTCCTGGAGCCCAATGGAGGTGGCTGTAAGACCAGTGTCCAGTGTCCAGCACCAGGGGTGCTGCCCATGCAATCCATGAGGTCTAATGGTTGGCAGTCACAACAGTATTCTCTCCAGGGTTGTTTGTGGTACGCCCTTGTCTCAGGTGTTGATTGCTTTACTTTCCTGTACTTGTGCTCACTTTCTGATTTTTCATTCTCCAGTCTCCCTAGTGGTTTATTTTCTCCTTAACTCAAGCGGTTTATTTGTTTTGCTTGCAATTAAGAACACTGACTGTTAGGAGTCTCAGAAATACAACACACAGAATGGAGAGGAGAAAATATTCATAGAAATAAAGTCTGAACATTTTCCAGAGTTGAAGACATGAGTTCTCAAATTAAAAGATCACATCAAGTTTCAAGCAGGAAATACAAAAACAATTTCACACTGAGACTCATCAGAGTGAAATTACAGAACTTCAAAGACAAAAAAAAAAAATAACGTAAAGTCTGCTTTAAAATGTCTGACAGAATGACAGATTTCTCATTTGTAACAATAGATGCCAGAAGACAGTGGAACAATGCATTCAAAATAATACATTCTAAATTACTGTCAATCTAAAATTTGATTCTTTTTTTAATAGCCATTCAAGAATAAGAGGGATTGGAGAATTTGTTTAGACCAAGATTCTAAGTTTACTTCTCATATTCCTTTACAAAGGAGACCACTAAAACATACACTTCAAAAAGAATGATATTAAAACAGAAAGGATGGTGTTTAAAAAAATGAGAAAACATATTAGTAATGTGATGTGGTAAATAAGTATTCACAGTAAAATATTAAACATAAGAAAAATCAAAATGGTAATTAAAGCCCACTTAAAAAATAACATTTTTTAAATGAAGTTTGCATACAAAAATATATCTACTTTGATAAATTTTGACAAATATATTAACTGTTTATAACTACCAGAAAATAAAGACCTAGAACTTTTACAGCAACCCAAAATTTCTATGAATTTCTTCTCAGTCTCTGTACAGTGACATAAAAATCTGCTGTTCATCTCCCTCAAGAGAACATGTTACAGGGTGTGTGGTTGGCTGCCTCTTCTATCGATCCAAAAATGCATTCATGACAAGATCATGGCTCCAGCAGGCTTCTCTGATCCAGTGACTAGGCACTACAGAGGTACTCATGCTGATCCCTTCCTGCAGCGTGCAGGACTCCTCTACCAGTCTCCACACTGACATGGCCACATTATATTACCTGAGTTGCATTCTGAGATTCTGTTTACCCATGCTGCCTATAGCTTCTTCCTCACTTGATCCTTTTCAGGTATTTTCTCAGAAAATTGTTTGCATAACAAATCTCATCTTGGTGTGTACTTCTCAGAGGATTCAAAATGACATGGGTGATAATGAGAGTGGTCCAAGGAAAAGATAGTAAAATGAGTTTTTTATACTGGCTCATATATCTGACCAGAAAATTATGTGTAGAATTTCTTTCCATATTTTATTTAATATTTTCATATAAACATACAAATACATTATTGAATTTGCTTCTCTAAAACTGTGCAGGCCTCATAATCACAACATTTCAGATTCTGGTAGTTCCCTACCCTTTTCTCCAATACACTTGGAGAGAGTACTCTTCCCCTGATATATTCACTAGATGAGAATTATTCTGTTAAGGCATTCCTTTCCATGAAAGTGGAGCCTAAGTAAATAAATGCCCCTTTAGTATAATAATAATCCCTGAAAGTATTTTGTGGCTTTCAAGTTTAAATGATTAAACTACGATTTGTTTTGTTTTTTCCCTCACTTGGATTTTAAAAGTTAGTCCACTTTGTCTTGCTTTTTCTCCTGGGTCTTTCATTCCTATTGTAATATACAGTGAATACCTGAATAAATAGTCACTAAAAAAACAGATCCAAAGTAGGTTATATACATAGATGTTATATAAGCAATTGATTTAGTATTATTGTTTTATAATTTGGGGCAGTGATTCATTTAATAATATCTTTTGCTATTCCATATAAACATTTTAGTTTTAAGGTTTTATTATTTTTGTTTAAGGCTCATTTCTCCTTACAAAAGAATTAAACTGGACGCCAAAGCACCTTAATTCATCCCAAAGATTTACACCTTAGTACAAATCAGAAAGCTGGAGAGACCAAAAGAGCAGTATTTACTGAACAAGAAGGAACTTAACTAAGATCGATAGAGGAGTTTAGAAGTGAAACAACAATACACTCTTATCAACACCAAAAAAAAAAGCATCACTGGTTTGCTTAGTAGTGGCTCTTTTTGCACTTTACATACCAAAAGTAAATTTACAAATTAAAACAAAATATTGTTAGGAAGATTATTGTTATTTCATAAAAATCAACTTAGTATGTTCCCATTAATGACTTACTTTTGGCTGAAAACATGCCTCCTTATACTACAAAAAGTTACTGAAAGAAAACACATGTTTATACTTAAATTATTTTAAGTACAAAAATGTTTTCTAAAGTAGTTAATAAACACTGGTTTTCATTTTGCAGTCAAACACAGTATATTGCTTTTTGTATAGCAGCTTCCCTAATGATAAATGCTGTAAAAATAATTCATGTTCAGGCTAGAACAAAATTGGCAGTAAAGATTGAACTCACATTATACTAGAAAGGCAGGGGATTTCAACTTGAGCCTCAAGCAACTAGACGTTCTAGTTAGAAATGTGTCAGTAAGATTAAATAGTTCAGGCTTTCCTCTGGGTAGTGTGGACAAGACTGAATTTTCAAACATACTTTATTGTTAAAAAATGGTAGTTGATATTGGAAAGTAACATTCATTTAACAAACATTAATAAGCTATTATTATGTGCCAGGAACCGTTCTAGGTTGTAGGCAGTAAACAAAACCAAAAAAATACTTCTATTGTGAAACTTAGAGTGAATAAACTTCCAGGTAGTTGAGTTGAGATAGAAAAATTTCCAGTGCATGACACTTCATATAGTTTCTTTGAAATATATTTTAAACTTAGATAAATTTAAAAGACATTCCCAAGGTCTTGGGGGAGACATAACTCATTTATTTTGTTATTGTTAACAAGCTGAAGACTTATTTCTAAACCTAATAAACAAAGTGATGAGGTAATACTGTTAACCTTAAAGCATTTTATTAGATACCGCTCAATACAAAAAAAATAAAATTCCCTAGGAAATGTTTTGTCATGTGTGTGTGTGATTCACCAAATTGCAGCTTTTATGTTTTTTTTTTTGTGTGTGTGAAAAACAAGCTGAATAGTCAGCTTAGTGTTTTAAAAAATTGCTATGAAATAGAAAATTAAAAAGGAATTCAGTAAGGATAGTATGTAGTTCAAAACCCCTGTATCACCTAGTGAATATTTTGAGATAGGTTATTTTTATTTATTTATCCAACATATTACTATTTTTATTTGAAAGTGTTATACACTTGATTTGTCTGAGTAATTGAAAGCTATAGTTCATAAAAATCATCTAAATTATTAATAAGAAGAGGCAAATTATAAAGATTCCATTGACTAATTCTTTTATGATAATAGAAGAATAATAGTAAAATTAATGATTAAAGTATTTTATTTGTCACAGTACAGATTTTTTAAAATTATTAAGACACAATTATAATTATGTTCATTTATAGAATTTAGTATAATTTCCCATTTTAGGTAACTCTGTAAGGTTTGAGTTTAGAAGCTGGACCTTGAAGGACCTTAGTTAAGGAATTTGAACCATTTTTTTCATGAGAGAGAAATTAATATTATTTGCAACTGTCTTTGTTAATTTCTGACTAATAATAGGTCACATTCATTTGAATTTTAGTTTATTAAAAGAAGAATCAAATGTATATTTTTTAAATCATGTACAAACTATAGATATAAAGTCATAAGTATAAATGACTATGGCAAGGTATAGAAATATTGTCCTAGTATTACTGATTTATTAGTAAATATTATTAGTTAGTAAATATTATTAGTATATATTATTAGAAAAATGTTACTTATTTTTTTAGATAACTTATACATTATCCTTGAAACCTTTCCTAAGTTGACTGGTATGGTTAATGATGGAGTTTTAGACTTAACTGCCTTTCCTTGCTTTTCTTGTTTTCATTAAAACCTTTAACATCATTTCAGCACAGTTTTTTTGGTTTAGTGCCTTCTTGCTAAGCAGCTCAGAATTTTCTCCAGGGTCCCTAATGGGCTCAGTGCTGGACCAACTAAAAAATTTTTTGACAAATCATCTTCTGGTAGGTGTGACTTGTGTGGCAAATACTCACTTATTTATGGCTGGCATAGTCTTGTGTCAAAAGAACATAAAGCTGAAGTTATACTTAATAACCTGCCACTTGGTATTATACCTGCATTTTTGCTGTTTTGCAGTTAAGGCTGTGTATTTCCATTAAAATTGATTTTCAGTGGCTTGTAAGTTAACTGCAAATAATCTGTCCATGAGAGATGAAAATGGATATATGAGTGCATCCCTTAGGAGCCCATGTGTAATTAAATATTCATGGTTGTTTTAAAGTTAAATCACAGGAGATTAGGGGTAATATCAAAAAGCCATGGGTTTAGGGGAACATTGTAAATTAAATTTAGGTCAGGTTCTTTCATTTTTTAATTAGCAAATACTATTAATTTAAATAATCATTTCAATTTCATAGAAAATATAAAAATATTGAATTGCATAACACTTTTGCCTCAAAGCATTTGATGGTTTACCACTTGTTATTTTAGATTAATAACTAACAATATTAGAATTAATCTACACAAAACATGCTTGAGGTTTTGCTGGTGATATTTACTTTATATTAATATATCCTATTTTTATTTTTTAAAATATTTGGTAATTTGAATCAATAAATAATTATCAATTGATTTCTCTCTAAAAGAGTTTGTACCAGATGCTGAGGATTCGAAGATAAATGATACTTATCTGTCTGTAGGAGCCAACATTCTATTAAACTAGATAATAATTTCAATTCTAGCAAAATATTCCCTTGCTTTGTGAACTTGGGAAAGCTTTTTATCTTTCTAATGTATACGTAGTTTAACACTGATATGCAGATAAAAGATGATAAAATGCAAAACCTCTCTGGTGAAGTTGTAAGAATTGAATGAGAGTCTACACATTAGAACTTAGAATTATGCTTGGATACATGATAAATATTAACTGTTATTAAGGGGAAGAAAGAGAAAGAAAGAAAATGCATAAGACAAACAATTTGGAAATAAATATATTTATTCAAGATAGAATTATTGAGAAACTTGAACAAAGGTTTTAATCAGCCAAAATAAAATTAAAATCATGAATTAAATATATAAAGTGTGAAGCTGGAATAAGCAGGACTTGGAAGTCAAATGAATTTGAGTAGTGACAGAATTGTGAGTAAAATAATGATTCTCAGATTTCAAGCCTGGGTGACTGTGAGTGAAAAGGCAGTTTCATGATCATAAAAAAGACGTCACTAATCATAATGATAGGGTAAGGGATGAACTTATCTATGAATTTTAAAGCTTCCATTGTTCATAGGATATATAACTATCCAGAAGGTAGTTGTAAATATAATGAGAGACCTTGGCATAAATCTCACCTTAAAACACATAAGAACAATATTTAAATTTCAACCTGCAAACTGTAGAAACACAAGCACTATTTTAATCCCTTATTGCCCATGTTCATAATACTTGCACTATAATACACATTAATAAAAGTGATAGGCCGACTAACTGCAAGAAATTGTCAACTATATTTGTTACACACATAGACTGTTATGAAATTCACAATATTTTTAGTCAATTGGAAAAATACAAATGACTATAAAATTAGGGAAAAAATTATAATGTAATTTACAAAGATAAAATAAACATGAACAATAGCCAAAAAAATCTTCAAGTGTCCTAGAAACAAAGAAATGCAATGCAAAAAAATACATTTTTATTTTTAAGACCTATAAATAATTATCTTCAATAAATAATACCCATAGTTGTGAAGGTTATAAGAAAATTAATATTCTCTTTCAATAGACTATTGAGAATATATGAGTGATACTCTCACAACATTGATTCCTGAATAGGATTTTATCCTTTTGAATAATGTTCATATCATTTTTTTTTAATTTTTTTTTTTTTAGATGGAGTCTTGCTTTGTTGCTAGGCTTGAGGGCAGTGGTACAATCTCGGCTCACTGCAACCTTTGCCTTCCAGGTTCAAGCGATTCTCTTGCTTCAGCCTCCTGTGTAGCTGGTACTTCAGGCATGCACTGTCACACCCAGCTAATTTTTTTGTATTTTTTAATAGATATAGGGTTTCACCATATTAACCAAGGATGGTCTTGATCTCTTGACCTCATGATCTGCCTGCCTCAGTGTCCAAAGTGCTGGTACTACAGACATGAGCCACCAAGCCCACCCAATATCATTCTTTTAATACCAAATTCAAGTGTAAATCATCCCTATTATTTTCTTTGATCCTATTTTACTTTCTGACAACCCTTTTTGGTAAATGTTTTCTTTAAACTACACCTTAAATTTATCTCTTATTTTCCATTATCAATCCTATGATGAAATTTACATGTTTATAACTTTTGCTTAAATTATTGAAGGTAATTTTAAACTTTTTTTTGAAAATTTTCTCAATTAACTTATTCTGCATTTGGATCCCACAGTAATATTTTCTAAAGATTTACAATGATTAGATAGTGCATTCTTCATAACATGTTTGTTCTAAATAGGAGGAAACACAACAAAAGGGAAGATTCATAGTTTGGTCTATTCATTCTCCTAAGGGAATAATAGTGATAGTAGTAGTAATATAAATAATAAGAATAATATCTTCACAGGATCCTTGGGGTGTCACTTTTCTGGCCAGAAACCTCTGTGGCTGGTGGTGCCTTTGCCCTGGTTTTGCTCTGGCCTGCTGGGCTCAATCTGCCCACTTAGCCTGGTAGGCTGTGCTCGGCTTGCACTACTGGCCTGGATCCCATCCCCTGCCAAGGGTGATCCAGGCACGGTGTAGTGAGGGGTATGCGAGTGAACGAGCATGGGGTCTGGCACACTGGCTGTGGGGGGATGGGCATCTCCAGGTGCTAGCATGGATGCTGACTCCCTGTGAGGCTATGGCTGGACCAGGTGTATCACAAGCAGCTTCCATGGCTGGCACCAGGCAATGTAGTGACACCCAGAATCTTGGAGATGCCAGAAACCGCACAGCCCGGCTCAGGGAGCTCCTTGGTTTGGGCTACCAGAAGGGCCATAGCTCTTCCTTCTTTCTCTCTTCCCTCCTTCTCATTGCCCACAATGTGGTGAGCAAGGGGTGTGTTTCAGCCCTGTTTTTGTTACAGTTCTTTCAGTCTCATCATTCCGTGGGTCCTGAGTTCTCTTTTCATGTTCAGGAAGAATGAGGTACTTGGACAAGCCGAGGGTGAGGTAGGTAAAGAGGGGTTTTATTGAGTGACAGAACAGCTCAGAGGAGTTCCACAATGGGTAGCACCCTTCCACAGGCAGGATATCCTAATATCTGCTCAACCCTCAGAAGAGCGGATACCCACAGTGGGTAGTTCCTCTCTGCAGGCAGGTCATTCCATTGACTCCTCCAGTCTCGCTGAGCCCAGGGTTTTTACAGGCTTCAGGGGGAGAATCTGCATGCTGATTGGCTCATGAATGGCCATGAGCAGGCCTAGAAAAAGCATCATAAGTTCTAACTCAGGTCCACAGAACTGGCAGCCTGGCTCACTGGGGACCTGCCCTTTTCCACCCAGGAACCTGTCTGCCTCCTGCCACCATTAACCTGCCATCCATGTTGTCCACAGCCCCAGGCTGTTTGAGGCCAAGGGTGCTGGCAGGCCTGTGCAGAGCTAACTTTACCTCCCCATCGACCTCCTTCTCATGCATATTTGATGCCCAAAGTCAAGATGGGGCTGAGGCAGCAGGGGACTAGTGTGTCAGCACTTCCCCACATGTGTGTACACCCAACTGGGTCATGACAGCTGCACTAGGGAGGGTGAGGCTCCAACTCCAACAACTTGGAAGGGGGTGAGGGTACTGCCTGTTCCCACTTCCCGCACCAGATGTGCCACCACTGCCATCAATATTACTGAAGAAGTTATTTAGTCTTTTCTTCCTATAGAAAACAACAATGACAAAGTTGTGACTGTTGAACAAAAAAAATGACGAAGGAACTCAAATGCTAGATAAGTTTTACTTGCTATTGTCAGTTGCATTCTTAGAGGACAGACTCATCAACCTAAATCTAGTCACTTTCTTATCTTGGAAGGCAAGGGTAGAGAAGCATGGAAAAAACAGTAAAACATTAAAGAGAGAACAAGTGCAGAGAACAGGAACCTCATAAAAAAACAAAACAAAGACAATAAACATTCATCACCAAAAAACTGAGAAATTAAATGCAATATAATTTGGAAAGAATCTCACCACATTGTTTCTTAACTATTGTTCATATAACAAAATGTAGGATAGTAAAGTGCCAGAGAGTCTGCCTGAAAAAGTGAACGTGTGCAGAAAGTGTAGTGAAGTGCATTAAAAAAATAACTAAGAGAGAGATAAGAAGTATCTAAGAGGCCTGGCATGGTGACTCACATCTGTAATCCCAGCACTTTGGGAAGCTGAGGCAGGAGTATCACTTGAGGTGAGAAGTTCAAGGCCAGCCTGCCCAACAGGGCAAAACCCCATCTCTACTTAAAAAATATGTAAAAGTCAGTCAGGCGTGGTAGTGCACACCTGTAGTTCCAGCTACACAGGAGGCTGACGGGAGAGAACTGCGTGAACCTGGGAGATGGAGGTTGCAGTAAGCCGAGGTTATGCCACTGCACTCCACCCAGGGTGATAGAGAGAAACTCTGTGGAAAAAACAACTAAGAAATTGTCATAATTGTCATAGTTTTCTATTAGAAATTGTAGTGAATAGACATGAAATAAATATAAAGGTGTTAATGAACCGTGACTATAACAGTAGAAGACAGAAGAGAAAATAGAGAAACAAGATTGAGACAGATGGTGTAGAAAGAACACAGGTTTTGAAACCAGCTCTGAATATAAATCCCTGCTTCCTTGCACACTCACTGTGTGACCCTGAGGAGGTCACTTTCCACTTCTAAATATCTATTTCCAAACACATAAAATGGAATATACAATATCTTTAAGTATCCATAAAATAAGTATGGGAGTGCAGAGCTAATAGCACCCCAAATTCTACTACAATATCACAGCTCTTATGAGTGTTTGTCTTACTCTAAAGTCAGAGCTTTTTCTCTAACTCTAAACCACAATACATAAAGCATCAAAGAGATAAATATTACATGAAAAATACCCGGATCTAAGTGAACATTACAGATCACCTGGCCACTGGCCAAGGTATGTAGGTATGTACTTGTTAGTTCGTCCACTAAACATTGATTGGATAACTACTGTATTCCAAATATTGTTTGAAGCAGGAATGGGGAACTGTCTTTGATGAGGTCTGGGTTACTCTTCTTAACATAAAAGAAAGAAAGGAATTCCAGGGATGGTATTTTAGTCACAGAAATAACACATAAAAAGGGATGCTTTCTCTACCATTAGAGTCAATGGCAATGGAAGTCAAAACTTCAACATGGTGAAACAAATTGTAACAGATTTGATGGAAGTTGTGAACTCTTTTAACAGCATCCTGGGATATAATCAAGATTAAAATTAATTGTGGAACTAGATTAAAATGATACTGCATTATTAACATTTTTCCTCTTTGGATTATTAAAGTAAATGTACCAAGGAAATATCACCTTTCTGTTTATAATAACACAATAAAATTATTTTTATTTTATTTATTTATTTTTTTTTTTGAGACAGAGTCTCACCAGGCGCTAGGCTAGAGTGCAGTAGCATGATCTCTGCTCACTGCAACCTCCACCTCCCGGGTTCAAGCAATTCTCCTGCCTCAGCCTCCCCAGTAGCTGGAACTAGAGGCACCGCCACCACGCCCAGCTAATTTTTGTATGTTAGTAGAGATGGCTTTTCACTATGTTGGTCAGGATGGCTTCAATCTCTTGACCTCGTGATCTGCCTCCCTCGGCCTCCCAGAGTGCTGGGATTACAGGCTTGAGCCACCATGCCAGGCCAAAAAGGATAATCTTATAATACTTATTGTATGTCTCATTTTATTTATTTTTAAAGGAATAATAAACTTGGAAAATATAAAACACAAGATGATAAAAGTAGCCAAACATAAAGTTACCTTATCTTGTGAGAGAACAGGGTTTCTGATAAAATTAGCAATAAGCACAAATGGAAGCTTTTCTTCCAAATCATTACGTATCTTCAGGAAATCATAGTCATAAATGCTGTCAAGAAGAATATGTTATGGATAATTTATACTCTAAATAGAAAACTCATTGTAGCAATTTTTTGGAATTTACTCCTGTCTTCAAGGCTAAATACTATTTTTGATTTTACCAAAATCTTGATTTTGAAATCCAAGTGCTAACAGTGGAACATTACCTTGCTAATAAGTATTTTTAAAAAAATCCAAACCTTGCACAACATCTCCATTCCTCTTATTAATTTATGATATCAATAATGCTTTTTCAATATTTTACATATGAAATTTCATAAATCTTATGCTTCTCTGTTCTCTACAAACTTACAACTGTTTTTGCTTTGGTATTTTCTAACTGCAGTATTTTTTTGTATGCATGACTGAAGTTTTCAGTGGGTTGAGAAGATGTCTGTGCAAGTAAACTTTACGTGGAGTAAAAATCACAATGCAGAATTTCTTAAATTTAATCAGATTAATTTTTAGATGTAAGTCTCATTTTAATTATTATTATTTTCTTTCAGTTGTTAATCTGCCAATTCTAATTCCTGGCCTATAATATATTTATTCTGGACATTTCACTCTTGTTCCAGCATTCAATATTTAATGAATATTTACATCTATTCTTGGCATTTTACTTAGATTTTAAGTACAATTTTTTTGACATGTAGCACAAAGTGGTGTCAACATATTACTTTTCTTCACCATCTTAGCTACCATCTCTTTATTTCTTTTTAAAGAAAGCAAACACAATTTCTCTATGGTCAACTCTGTAATTGCTTCAGCAGTATGACCAGGCTGCTTCAATTATTTAAATATTCTAGAAATAATTGTCTATAGTATGTGATATTTTCTTCTCTGCTATTCATCTAATAAAAAAAAATCTATGTCATCATTTATCCAACCGAAGAGCTTTTTTTTCTTCCTCTAGCAGATTCTCACTGTGTTTTTTCCCTAACCATCTGCCCTTTGGACTTCACTTGATGTGAATAAAATATTTGCAACTTATTTTGCTTTGGGATTATCTTTATATTTTACTGTATATTTATTTACCTTCCTACAAAAGAGGTAATAATACTTGACTAACTTGCATGGCTGGCAGGCATCTTTGACTTTAGTAAGTTCTTTGAGGCCCTCGAATGCAAAAAGAAATTGAAATCCAAGACATTATTACTGTTGTTATGTAGAAAAATGATATTAAAATACAACTGTATCTTTATGCTTCCCCTGGGCCATTGTCCTTTATGTTTTCACTTTATTCACTTTTCTCTGTGTTAGACTGCCATGAATATAAATTTCATAGGAGATCAAAGGCTACCAAGCACAATGTGAGTCTTGAAACACCCCCTGTAAGGCAAGAATTAGTTAAGCTTTTTGGTCTCCTCCTCCTTAATTTAAATAAAGGTATATTCCTTTGGTAAGTATATTTTATTTTCATGGAAGTATGACTCAGTCAGCATATGTATAACTTCATGGAAATACTAAATATGTAAGAAAGATATAATGTGTTAGCTTAAAAATCTAATTTTTCACATGAATTACTTGCCTCGGTAGAGTGTATGGTGCCTTCTTAAATTATGCATGGCAATTTTCTTTTCTTTTCTCAAACATTTACGATAAATGTTTTGTCTTGTAATGGTTTTAATGTCAGTCTTTCTAGATTTAAAATGTAGTTTTAAAAATATATCTGTGTGAGGACAGTTTATGGATGTGCATATTTTTATGTTACACTTTGGCTCATATTTTTCAGAAATAAGTCCACGGCATTTCATTATACCCTTGGTTTCCTTTCAGGGCAATGGTATCTGATTACTTAGAACAAAGCAATGCAGTTTTCTGTAAATCAGTTGCCATGTTGCTTTGGATAGGACAGCCATCTCTTCAACATCTTGAGATTTTCCAGTGATGCTAAAATATGCCTACAGATGTCAGAAGCATGTGTACAAATTAGGTAGCAGAGAAAATATTTGGAGGAAATAAAATAAGAATGCCTATTATAAATTAACACAAAAGCTTTTGGTTTGTAGCTGTATTTCCCTTTATATTTGATTTTTAAAACTTTGAGGTCAAAAAGAAGTATCTTTTAAAGAATGAAAAAGGAACTGCTATACATTTTTTTAATCTATTTTTGACACAAAACTAGATTTATAGAAAAGTTGTAAAACTAGTACCAAACATTTTCTCAATTTCTTCCCCAAATCTTTATATTTTACTATATTTCAGATTAAGGTACGGATAGACATTCCTTCATACAAAAGAATTCAGCATGTATTACCTAAAAGCCCAGTTTTTTAAAACATCACAATGCAAGCAATAATTTTAGGAAATTAATCTCAACATAGTATTATTATCTAATATGCAGACACGATTTAGATTTTACCAAATATTGCAATAATGTCCTTCAGAACAAAAAAAATGCAGGCTTATGTATTTTATTCAATCGTTATATCTCTTCAGTCTTTTAATCCAGAATCGTCTCTTAGTTTTTAATTATGTTTTATAACATTGACATTTTCAAAGTGTACACTTTGTAGAATGTCACTCAATTTGAGTTTGTCTGATATTTCATCTTGATTGAATTCAAGGTATACAGTGTTGGCAGAAATACTAAGAAATAGTATTATGTTCTTCTCAGCGCATCATCTCAGGAGGCACATGAGGTTGATGGTTTCTTTCCCAGGAATGTTACCACAGATTACTTGGTTAAGGCAGTGTGAGGTTTCCCAACTATCAAGTTAAATGTAAACATCTCTGCACATTGACATTTTGTGTATAAGATTTGCTACTCTTTTCTCATCTGAGCTACAATCATCCCTGGTTTTAGCCAAAGGGCACATAAAATAAAGCAGGACAAGCATATATCTGGGAATAATAGTGTGATGAAGTACAGAAAAGAGAGAAAGAAGGAAGGAAAGATAGGGAGTAAAGAAAGAAAAGGGAAAAAAGCCCAAGCTTCAGGTAGAATTATGTTCAATTTTTTTTGTGCTCTTTATTTTCTGAGTTTTGTTTTCAATTCTGACATAAGAGGATGCAATTTTCTACCTTGGATTGCATTTTGCAAATTAAAAATCAGTTCTCTCTAGGGCATGGAAGTAGCAACTCCTCAGCACTCAGTGTCATAGGTTATCAATCAAAAATACTGTGAGATCTGCTCACTTACCAACAGGAATTATGAGAAATTAGTGTGAATTTAGATTACAATCTAAATGAAGCAAAAAGACCTGTAAAATTACTATCTGGCTAATTTATATTAGTTGTTGAAACTCATAATAGTCGTTACATCTTTGCCCTGACAATTTAAGCTGAAAAATCTACATGTGTTGAACAAGGTCTGCTGGCTATTACTTTAGAAAAAAAAAAGCAGCAACTGACCGTTACTTCTGCTGCATCTAACCTGTTGAAATATACCAAAATATTCACTCTTTATTCTTAATGTTAATACATTGTCAAAAAATTCATAATAGATATCTTTTATTCATTAAAGATGCTAACATTTAATATCTTTCCTCTCTTTAATTTTCATCTTGATGCTTCAGAAAAAGGGAAATTGTTTGCAATTTTAAAGTATCTTCATTTTCCATTATAAAACAAAGTATAAACATTATTTCAAAAGTAAGAATAGCAACTCAAAGTAATAAAGTGAAAAAATATACAGTTGGGCTCTAATTTAGATTTCAAAACAAAATATAAAGAACATGTACATTGGTAGATGATTACCAATATGAGAAGTATGTTCAGGTCTCAAGAATTCACTTATATAATCTCAACTAAGATTTACAAATTCAAAGTATGTATTTATAGCAGTTTAGATAATTAAATGTTTTTATTTCATTGCATTTAATTTAGTAAAATTCATTTTGGTTTTGATTACATGTTTTATTGACAAATGAGACATAAAATTATTGTAGTAGTATTTCCTCTAGATTAACTCTGAGGCAAAATGTCATCTCTTAGTAGAGTTACTTTCAGAGAAAAACAAATAACAGGATGTCATATGCTTTTGCCAATGTTTATTTAGTAATAGTAATACTTTATATCATACAATGTTGGTTACCTTCCAAGCATCTTTCTATTCTATTTTTTTCTGTGCTAGCAAAGATACATTTTATATGCCAAGTGTCCATGGACTTTCAAGAAGACTCCTGGCTTCCAGGAATAAATTTTAATTACTATAAACCAAAGTAGGTCAGTTATGAATAACCACATAAAAATGAGGGTATGGTACATTTCTGGTAAAATACTTGGAAAGGGACATCTTCTGAGTCCCGGAAAAGATATAGAAGATATGAGGTTTGACTTGACCCTAAGTAGGCTGTCAAAAATTTTGTGGTCACAAGAGAATAAGCTAGAATGTGAAACCTAAACACCGAGGATGGCAGAACAGAAAATTGCAAAAAAAAAAAAAAAAAAAAAAAAAATTGAAGGATTTGATAACACCGTAAAACTGATCAATTAAGTCTGAAATTGCAAACTTTTTGTTAGATGAGAAAATGAAATTGTCTTATTGTTTAAGTTACTTATGATTCATATTTGTGTTAACCATGGCCAAAAGCACGTTATCCATTTCAAGTTCATTAATGGCAAAGTAAAGAGATAAATAACATTCATTTATTCAAAGAATTTTCTGACTACCTGCTGTAGTCTGCAAATTACTATGCTGACTTCCAAGGACGCAGTGAAGTAAAAAATCTTGCAAACCATCAATTGATTTTTATAAAAATTGAAAATTAAGATGACACCAGGCGTGGTGGCTCACACCTGTAATCCTGGCACTTTGGGAGACTGAGGCGGGTGGATCACGAGGTCAGGAGTTCGAGACCAGCCTGGCCAAGATGTTGAAACCCCGTCTCTACTAAAAATACAAAAATTAGCTGGGTGGCGTGGCACGTGCCTGTAATCCCAGCTACTCAGGAGGCTGAGGCGGGAGAATCGCTTGAACCTGGGAGGCGGAGGTGGCAGTGAGCCAAGATTGCACCATTGCACTCTGGGTGACAGAGTGAGACTCTATCTCAAAAAAATAAATTTATTAAATAAAATAAAGTAAAAAATTAAGATGACATTAAATTTAAAAATAAGGACTGGCTATTAAATTTTTAAAAAACACTACAATAAAGGAAAATAACATTAACTTCACATTTTCTTAACTAGTGTTTTAAGTTAAATAAGAAAATTCTACAGCATTCTAGACAGATCTTGATATATGCTAAGCACTAATGAGTTAACAAAAATAGTATATTCAAATATTAATATTACTAGAACAAAGCTTTATGATAAAATAATGCATTATGAATTATAATAAGGAACTCATTTTTAAATTTAACAATAAAGTATATAATGTTGTAAACCTGTAGTTCACCTGTAAATTTCAAATTAATCATTGCTTTAAAAAGAAAAATGATTGTCACCTTGAACTACATGTAGAGAAAAACAACCACTTTAAACTTAAACACAGTAATAAAAATGTGCAACCTCTAAAATTACAGTGATATTATTATGTTACTACAGAAATTCTGGGAATTTGAAAATTATAGAACTCTCAATATACCTTTAAAAGAGAACCCATTTCATCTATAGTTACTCCCAAATAGCCCTTTTTTTTTTACGTGAGAATCATATTAACCTTCTCTAAAATGGCTTCACAAAATCTTTCTTAAGTAAGTAAAATTAAGGCACTCTCCCATCCTACTAAAAGCAGTATCATAAAAATAGTAATATTAATGACTAATAATGAAATGTTAATGAATCACTAGCCCATAGGTAGAAAGGTAATCCTACCACATATCCTTGAATCCTTCATCAGAACTACCCAAGCATCCAAATTTACATTCTTGTTTACATTTTCCTCCATCATAATTGGTAGTTTGTCACTATTTCTTTACTTGCTTGAAGGCATTATTCAAACTGAATACATTCTGTGGGTAGAGAGAAATCCTCACTCATCAAGGCTGTCAATTTCACTACCTCTCTTTTTAGTTATTCTTGTTAGCTACTCTCCTTTTGCTTTTACTTACTTAAGACATGCCATTCATTCAGCCAATGCACTGACAGATACTTGACTGACGTGTAAATTTATTCACAGGAAAGAAAAGAAAGTTTTTGTTCTGACGTTTTATTTTTATCTCTGTGTGCCATCTTTATTTGACAGATTATAAAGCCATATTCCTATTAAAAAGCATTTTTGAATAAAGGGCAATTTGCCATATCAATATTGTCTTCCCACCTCTTTTATTTTCATGGCCTTAGAAGGCTTACTGAAAATAACATTTTTTACATGCAATGACAGTAATTCAAATAATGGTGAATAGCCATCCCTTCTCCCTTTCTTATTATTATTTCTGGTTATTCAAGGTATACAGAAAAATAGTCTATCATCTTCCTGTATCATGGAAACAAGTGGATTGGCATATATTCTATTTGTCTCTTTCTGAAATGCATGGAGAGATTATAATTTATGAGTAATAGGAAGTAAAATAATCAAACAAGACAAAATATAAACAGTAGTCAGGAAGAAATCTGCATTATAATTTGCTTAAGAAAAACTACATATAAAATGACTGTCAAACTCTCCTTCATCCATCAGTTAAATGAGAAAATGGGCTTCAGTGAAAATGTCTAAATTTTTTAAACAATTAAAATGTGTAGACTCTATTATTTTTTACAAGTTTAGGCATCAAAATCTAACAAAGTTTTTGTAAAATGGTACTTGAAAATATATTTTTTCTTCATATTAAAATGTATATATATTTAGTATGATTATTATTTTGGAGAAATAACACAGAGCAACATGTCCATGGGATACATCATTCTATGTTAGAAAAAAACCATGTAGTCATGATCACTGAGTACATGTCAAGCCAAAAGCAACCCATAAACTATTTTCATGGACAGCCTAGTAGTTCTGAACATAAGTGGAGTAAATGATATAAATGCCTATCAGATAGTATGCCTTACACTTTAAGCTCATTCTTTCCGTGACTAATCAGATGCAAATGGTCCTCAAAAGCTAACTTGTCTCTATTTGCAGGTTCATTCACTTACTTACAAATATCTTACAGGTAACTCAAATCATTATTGATAACTGGAGTGAATAGATGGGTTGTCTACCATTCAGATGTGGACTACTTGTATTTGTTAAGTATGTGAGAATAGTTCCCCTCTTATAAAAATTGTCATATAGGTATTGATTCTTGCAGGATGTTTGTCTGACACTTGTAAATCTAGACTACATACCCTAGAATCAAGAGTTATTCAGAGTCTCAAATAAATACTTCATGTCACAATGTGGTGTTTGGAGAGAGAAATCAAAAGAAGAAAATCTAAAAATATATTGATAAATATGAGAGGTAAGAATTAAAAAGTGATAATAGATTTTGTTTACCTATAAATTGCATGAAGGTTAGAATCCGAAGTTTTGCTTTACAGTCAGTATTAAGTGTCTAGGGCCGATATTGCTAGCATATAGTAAGTACTTAATTAACAACTGCTGAGTAAATAAACAAATGAATAAATGCCCAGTAGCTACACTTTTTAAATACACATACCAGTCACTGCTCGGGCTGTTTTTAATTATATCGTTATATTTTCAATTTTCAGTGGTGCTTTGCTCCTAAATCTAAAAAAAAAATTGTTTGCTTATTACTCTCAATTGAATCTTTCACTAGCAAGAAAATGTGTATTCTTTAAATAGTTGTTTTATCACTGATATTAACATAAAGCTAAAAATTACTGCTCCGATAACTACTCATTCATGAGCTAATTTATTTTTAATAATTCCTGAGAACAAAAGATTATGCAAACAGCAAACATAATTACTTGAAACATATCTGTTAAATATATGTTGAATTTTTGAAATTAGTCTTCAAAGGACCCATATAAAAACACTAACAGAAGGCAAAGAAAACATGTTAATAATACAGTTTTTTCTGGCTCTATGGCGGTAAAGGTATTTGCATCTTGGCCTTTAATTGAATCATTTATTTCCCTATTACCTGGGAGACAAAATCATGAGCCAACACCTGTTGGAAGAGTTTTTCTGACCCTTTCAGCTTATTCTTCTGTTATATTTGTAGCCAGTCACCAGATGTGCTCATTGGACAACTGATTCCCTGTGCATGGCTCTAAATGCTTCATGATGCACTTGAATGTGAGTTTTACATATAAAATACTGGAGCAGTCATTTTCTTTGCATGAGATATACCAATCCCAAATTTCACCACTTCCTAATAGACCAAGATGATAGATGAATAATAAATTTTCAGAAAAACTAAGAAAATACAAATTCACCTCAGGACACCTACACGTTACCAGTTCCTTGGAATTTACAGTTTTATTGTAACAAATACACAGAATAAATCCATCTCATCAGTGACCATTTCTGTAGACATGTGTCATAGAAAGAAATTCATTTCCTTTCGTTAACATTGGTTTAATATTTGTTCACCCCTGACTTTAACACTAATATATCTATTTAATCTTTCAACAACAGTTACTTCTCGGGAAGCTTTTCTCTGAATAATGTGAGAAATATTTTTTAAAGTATATTAATTGCCTCATAGAAAGGAAAATATTATTTTATAAAGGAGTTGACTAATTTTTTTACATGACTTGATGTTATTATCTAGGTTTTATTACAAAATATTTATTCATTATAAAATATGAGAATAATACATAAAAGTAGCAAGAAAATTACGAATTTTAAACATTTGTTTTTCCACTTATTTTTCTATATGTTTAGGATTTTTAAAAATCTCAAATGCATTAAAACTTTTTATGGTATTGCATATCTTCAAATTGCCTGTTTAAAAATTTTTCATAGCATATTTGTTTTACATACTGAAAATATTTTTAGTATTATTTGATATACAGAAATCTGTCTGCTTTGTAGAATCAAAATTATATATATATATTTATATTCTTATATGGTTTGGCTGTGTCCCCACCCAAATCTCACTTTGAATTGTAGTTCCCATAATCTCCACATGTCCTGCAAGGCACCAGGTGGAGATAATTGAATCATAGGGCAGTTTACCCCATCCTGTTCTCATGACTGTAAGTTAATTCTCAAGAGATCTGATTATTTCATAAGGGGCTTTTCTTCACCTTCACTCTGCACTTTTTGCTGCCACCATGTGAAGAAGGATGTGTTTGCTTCCCCTTTTGCCATGATGGTAAGTTCTCTGAGACTTCCCCAGCCATGCTGAACTGTGAGTCAATTAAATCTGTTTCCTTTATAAATTATCTAGTCTTGGATATGGCTTTATTAGCAGAGTGAGAACAGACTAATATATTTCTGTTACATTTATCTCTAGAAGTTTCACTTGCTTCAATTATATTCTTAGTTTTATTGTAATTTTATATTAAAATATTTAAGTATTAAATGCATGTGAATTGTATTTAGCTGCATAGTGTCAATACAATTTGGGTTAAAATATACTACATACATTTTTTAACATAATATATTCTCATTGGTAATTGAGTGTATGTAAATATTATTTTGTTTATGTTTATTATTAAATTTATTTTATTTATAACATTCATATTTCAATTGCTCATCATAAATTTTCTGAATTTAAAGTCACATAATGTACATAATATTAAACTTCCTCTATTTTGCATAGCATTGATCACCATTGATGTGTTGTGCTTGTTTATATTCTGAACGATTTTATTAGGAGGCTGAATTGCTACTCTGTGCCTGAAATGTGAGCCACCTCCTCAAATTAAGATTGCAGTGCAGCTTATTGAGCAAAGAAACCCATGTAGATAAGCTAGAAAGCAAAACTGAGAAATCAGAGGGCTCATTTCTCAGAGTGGGTCTGCTAGTTCTACCTGTAGAAGATAGTTGTCATTTTGACAGCCCTACTATCACACCTTTACTATGCTTTTGCTAACTGCACCGCAGTTTTCCCTGAGGCACTGTTATATGCCCTATGCAGTCTGTCTAGACTACCAGTCAAGGTACTTATCCCACTCTGGTAAAGTGATGAGTACAAGACACAGGCAAGAACAATTAGGGTCCCTTGATCCTGAGAATTTGGATCTTGAGCTAAGGTTACCTAAAGCTGGAAAATAATGGATTTGCTTTATTCAGATGGCAATGCCTAGAGACATTTCCTACTAGAAGGCACTTTCCCTGGCCTCATTGTTCAAAAGATTTATTTTTGAATTCCATGAGTTACTTTTTACTTTGGAAGAATTTATTTCATTTGGGTTTTAAAATTTTTACTTCTATGTCAAACTTAGCCAGAGATAGCATCTAGTATTTAATCACAGAGAATGCTGCAGCATATTTTAGGGGAAAAAAATGCAATAGTTTTTCAAAGGTAACTCCCTTTTCCTCTAATAATTTGATACATATATTGAAAATATTTTAACAAATAAAATATTTATTGTGAGATTACTAGATACTATTTTTGTTTTTAAAAAACATTTTGGTATGATTTTTTAATTGTCATGTAATAGTTGTATATATTTATGGGATACACGTGATATTTTAATACATGCATACAATCCGTAATGATCAAATCAGGGCAAATAGATTATACAATTACATGAAACATTCATAATTTCTTTATGTTGGGAACATTTCAAATCTTCTCTTCTAGCTCTTTTTAAATTTCCAATAAATTCTTCTTAACTAAGTCACCCTAGTCCACTATTGAACACTAGAAATTATTCCTTTTATATGACTATATTTATACTCATTAACTAATAGCTCTGCATATCCCTACCCCATCACTCTGGTCACCATTATTCTACTCTCTATCTCTATCTCTACTTGATATCAAACGTACTTAGCTCCTACATATGAGTGAGAATATGTGATATTTGTCTTTCTGTGCCTAATGTATTTCACTTAACATAAATTCATTCCAGCCTTGCATCGCTGGGATGAAGCCTATTTAATCATGATGAATAAGCTTTTTGATATGCTGTTGCATTTAGTTCGCCAGTATTTTGTTGAAGATTTTTGCATCTATGTTCATCATGGATATTGGCCTAAAATATTATTTTTCAGTTGCATCTCTGCCAGGTTTTGGTATCAGGATGATGTTGGTCTCATAAAATGAGTTAGGGAGTATTCCCTCTTTTGTATTGTTTGGAATAGATTCAGAAAGAATGGTGCCATCTTCTCTTTGTATGTCCGGTAGAAGTCGGCTGTGAACTGGTCTGGACCTGTACTTTTTTTCGTTGGTAGGCTATTCATTGCTGCCTCAACTTCAGACCTTGTTATTGGTCTATTCAGGGATTCAACTTCTTCCTGGTTTAGTCTTGGGAGGGTGTAAGTTTAAGGAATTTATCCATTTCTTCTAGATTTACTGGTTTATGTGCATAGAATTATTTGTAGTAATCTCTGTTGGTAGTTTCTATTTCTGTGGAATTGATGGTTGTATCCCCTTTATCATTTTTTATTGCATCTATTTGATTCTTCTACCTTTTCTTTTTTATTATTTTGGCTAGCGGTCTGTTTTGTTGATCTTTCAAAAAACCAGCTTCTTGATTTATTGATTTTTTTGAAGGGTTTTTTGTTTCTCTATCTCCTTCAGTTCTGCTCTGATCTTAGTTATTTCTTGTCTTCTGCTCACTTTTGAATTTGTTTCATCTTGCTCCTTTATTTCTTTTAATTGTGATGATAGGGTGTTGATTTTAGATCTTTCCTAGCTTCTCATGTGGACGTTTAGTGCTATAAATTTCCCTCTTGACACTGCTTTAAATGTGTCCCAGAGATTCTGGTACGGTGTGTCTTCATTCTCATTGGTTTCAAAGAACATGTTTATTTCTGCCTTCATTTTATTATTTATCCAGTAGTCATCCAGGAGCAGTTTGTTCAGTTTCCATGTAGTTGTGCAGTTTCTCATGAGTTTCTTAACCTGACTTCTAATTTGATTGCACTGTGGTCTGAGAGACTGGTTGGTATGATTTCCATTCTTTTGCATTTGCTGAGGAGTGATTTACTTCCAATTATGTGGTCAATTTTAGAGTAAGTGCAATGTATTGCTGAGAAGAATGTATATTCTGTGGATTTGGGGTGGAGATTTCTGTAGATGTCTATTAGGTCCACTTGGTCCATATCTGAGTTCAAGTCCTGGATATCCTTGTTAATTTTCTGTCTCATTGATCTGTCTAATATTGACAGTGGAGTGTTAAAGTCTCCCACTATTATTGTGTGGGAATCTAAAGTCTCTTTTTAGGTAATTAAGAACTTGCTATATATATGTAGGTGCTCCTCTATTGGGTGCATCTAGAAAAATGTTGTTTTTTTCTTTTCATACTCTATTGTATGGTAACAGAAAAGTAAATATAAAATTGTATTATCATAATTTTAAACAACAAAGAATATGTAAAAATAAAGAAAATAAACTGCATTTCACATTAATGAGCCAGCTTAGTATGTTTGTAAAGTTTTATTTTAATCAGGTCATATTTTAGCTGATAACCACATTGATATAATTAATTTAATTATAGATTTACTATGCAAGAATAGTTACTTTTGTTTTTTTAAAAAGTTATTGTTTGTATAACGTGTCTAGAGAGAACATATATGTTGTCTATTTATTAATGTACATGTTAACATTATTATTCAAAAAATCATAATAAAAGACATTTCAATTATAACCTTAGTATTCCTTGTTGAAGATTCTGTTATCAATGTCTAAATAAACTTTGCTATTAGTTTTATCTGACACTAAATAAATCTAGCTTAATGATTTCCTTTGAGAAACCATTCATGTCCTTTATCAATGAATGATCACATGCCCGATATTTGCTAGATACCAGCTAGGCTCTGGAAATACAGAGGTAAATGAAGTAAATAAAGCACTGGCCACATAGAGCTAATACTCTAACACAATAAAATAGAGAATAAAAGAATATATAAAAAATAAAGAAATTTGGCAATTTTAAATAATGATTGATATAAAAATGAATCAATAGGATAGAGAGTTTAGGATCTGTAGCATCAAAGCGAATTTTTAGCATGGTAACAAAACCCTCTGCACCTCCCTGAAACTTAAAAGTCAGATGACATATGCAAATCTTTGTAGCAGAAAGAATTGCAAGTTCAAAATTTCTAAGAGAGAGAGATGGGTTGGGTGTTTAAAGCAGAGAAACAAGAATATTTGACTAGAGTTTCATGAACAAAGGGAAAAAAAACGATAAAAACTGACATGGAGAGGCAGTCAGGAATCAGATCAGGCAGGGCATTTTAAATTTCCGTCAGCTGTTTGTAGTTTGTTATAATCCCGAGAGAAAGCCAGGGCTTTAAGCAGAGATTTAGATGGTTTTTACTTGGTTATTTCACAGTGCAGTTGATAGGAAGATATGAGATTCCAGACTAAGTTAAGAGAGATATTGGGATTGATATAGACACAAATATCCCTTCAGCTGTGGAGGGCAGATTTAGCAAATAGGAAGAGAGGGAATCAAATAAGATTTTCCTAGTATCAAATGAGAGTTTTCTCTGGGATATATCTATACTAGAAATATGGAACAAACATATGCTAATATATTATTTGTTATGTGAAATTCAAATTTACTTGGGTTCCCTGAATTTTACCTGGCAAACCTAAGATTCTTAACATTCTTATTCTGAGTATCTAGGAAAAAGAAGATTCCAGTAATTCTATGCTGATGGTCAGTTTGAGCAGCTGATTAGATGACCAAATGATGTTGTTGAGAAAAGCTCAGGAGGGAAAAGAGGGTTGGAAATGTAAATGTAGCAGACATCTGCATACATATGCTATTTAGAGTTGTAAAAATATAAGATAAGGATGGAGAAAGTAGCTTTGAAAAGCCAGAGAAAAGAGATAAACACAAGGATGAGGTTCCACAGAAACCAAAGGAAAGTGGTCGGCATCCAAATGCTGAAGGAAAGTCCAGCAAGATGAAAAAAGAAAACTGACTCTTGAATTTCACAAAGAGGCTGCTGGTGTTTAAGTGCAGCAGTAGTGGTGAGAACCCCAACTAAAGTGAGTTAAGGAGGGAAGAAGGGGGAGTTAAAGAAAAATGCAGTATATGAACTATTTTGTGGAATAGTGCCCTGATTCTTGAATGGAGAGCAGGAAAATTGGGTTTGAGTGAAGTATTTTTTACTGTTTTCTTTCCAGGTTGCATAGGATTAACACATTTCCACATTAATGATAATATTTTGTTAGTAACAGAAGGTGCAGCAGATGTTTGAATGATGTTTGAAGAAAGGAAATCCTTGACCAGCTGAGTTAGGGTGAAATCCAGATTAGGTGGAGGGCATACTTTCAGCGAAAGACAGAGAACTACTACTATTATAATAGGAGATACAAACTAAGTGGGTGCAGAAGCAGATAAGTCAGTGACTTTATGGTAAGAGGATTGAGTAGTTTCCATCTCATTATATCCGTCTTCTAACAAATAGAACTACCAATGTTAGGATTGTAGCTGTGAACTATAAAAAATAAACTTCCTGGGGAAAACACAGATCCATATCATAAAACATTTTTCTTCATTTTACCTTTTAGTCTGGACCAGAGAGAATTCCTGGAGCTTTCAGAACACTTCTATTATCATACAATTATATTGCACTGTAATTGCCACTTTATTCATGGAGAGCAAATACAAATTATAGTCTCTTTGTTATCCTACTTAAGACATTGGCCCTCAAAAATTTTAGTATGCAATAAATATGTGATGAATGAGAGAGTTAAAAAGTTAGAAAATAATAACAAACATATATGTCTGTAGCATTTTGGGCAAATCGCTGTTTCCCCTGCAGCCTCTACATAAATTGATTTGCTTGTGACAAAGATGAAGCACATGGAAAAATATAAGCAGCATACATGATTGGAACTTTGGCAAGTCACTTTACTTCTCTGTGTTTCACTGTATGTGACAAACTAAAAAAGATTCTAAGAAAGTACTCAAATTGATTAAAGTTACAAGATCTTTTGCCATTTGTAGAGTTATATTGCCTAATGCTTTTGACTAACCAATTACATACAAAAATAATCTTGATTGTCAAAACCTATTGTTCAAATTTGTGGTAATAGAAAAACAGGATCTAAGATGTTATATTCAACTAGACGACATTGTGGTGTTTAAATACTGAAAGTTTTTAATTAAGGGAGGTCAGATTCTATTGATTTTTTAATGTTTTTATTTCATATCTTCCTTTTTTTTTTTTCTTTTGAGGCGTAGTCTTGCTCTGTCACCCAGGCTGGAGTGCAGTGGCTATCTCGGCTCACTGCAACCCCTCCTTGCAGGTTCAAGTGATTCTCCTGCCTCAGCCTTCCTAGTAGCTGGGACTACAGGAGCCTGCCACCACACCCAGCTAATTTTTTGTAATTTTATGGAAAGTGGGCTTCATTGTGTTAGTCAGGATGGTCTCAATCTCTTAGCCTTGTGATCCACCTGCTTCAGCCTCCTAAAGTGCTGGGATTACAGGTGTGAGCCACCACGCCTGGCCTCTTTCACATCTTCTAAAGATATGCACTGTGTGATGGTGATCTAAAAAGAAAGTTGGCAGCCAGGTGTGGTGGCTCACACCTGTAATCCCAGCACATTGGGAGGCCGAGGCAGGCAGATTACGAGGTCAAGAAATCAAGACCATCCTAGTCACCATGGTGAAACACCATCTCCACCAAAATAATAATAATAATAATAATACAAAAATTAGCCAGGCGTAGTGGCGTGTGCCTGTAATTCTAGCTACTGGGGAGGCTGAGGCAGGAGAATCGCTTGAACCCAGGAGGCGGAGGCAGTTATCCAAGATCCCACCACTGCACCCCAGCCTGGCAACAAAGCAAAACACTGTCAAAAAAAAAAAAAACCAAAAAGAAAGAAAGAAAGTGTTGGCAATTCACATATACATTTTTTGTTTTAATTTTTCTGAAGTATATTAGGGGGCCCTCTGAAATGAAAGCCGTCTTTATATTAAGATGTTTATTTGGCATTGATCTGCTCAATATCTTACAGATACTACAGCCATTTGTTATGGAAATGTGGAGGAGACCTAAATTTACCTCATATTATACACAACTGTCACGATTAGACCTTGAAAGAAGTTGTAAAAAGCATATTTGGAGGCAGAAATTTGATACTTTTTAAGTTTTCTATCTTATGTAAAAGAGCTGATATTTTTTAACTTAATAATATTCCAATGAAAATTATAATATTTAAATATTGAACTATCTTTACAATTATATTACCATTTAGTATTTTTGAGAAATAAGACATCTTTATATCTGATATTTTGGAAAATGAAAGTCATTCTGGAAAGTGGTTTTTCCCAAGACTGTTTTTCACAGTGGCATGAATCAATGTCTATTTACATGTTATCAAATCTTATAATGAAAATAAACAATAGAATATATATGCTTTTAATATTCACACATGGTAAAAATGGCCATTTATTTAACTTCTGCACATTAATATGATAAAAATTTGCATCTGCCTTCTTAACCATCTTGGTTATGAATGGTTGTTCTATCCTTTATGTTTATATATGTAGGTAGTCTCCCAGAGTACACTGCCCACTTTTTCTAAATTACACCAGTGTAAATGTTAGCAGATGAAATAAATCTCGCTTCCCAGAAGCCCTTGAGTATTTCACAGCATTACATGGAGTATTCCTTATATTCACTTTGTTCATATTCAGCTTACGTTGGTATTTTAGATAGCATATACTTGGATATTATGTGCTTCAACAGGCTCTGACTTGTTTCCACGTAGAAACACTGAGATCTAGCAAAATCACCGTTAGGTTTTGTTTTATGTTTCAGAGATCTTATTTTAATACATTATGTCATATAATTGATTTTGAAAATGTGATAGCTGGTAGAAACCATTTAAATGCCTGAAAATAACTTTTAAACCATGTTAAATTATCCCAGATATACTGTACATTTATAGAACTATTCTAACCTTCAGATGTATATCAGTATATGAGAAGAAGTATATTCTTCAACAATAATTTCATTAGCGTCTTAAAATTTTACTCATATGGAACCATAATGTAAAGTTAGATGATCTGTATTGGCAGAACTTTCTTTGTAAAAATCAACTTCAAATACAAAAATTCTAAAAGTTCCTTATTTTAATAATATACTGTGTTCTTCAGCTATGTTCTGATTGGGAGTTGAGACTATGCGCCCTCTGAAATTGCACTACTTTTTGCCACTGTATTATTATTATTATTATCATTAAGAGAGCATTGTGTGTAATTGTCTTTCCAAGTATTTTTGAGTCACACAGGTAGAACACAACTGGTTTGCTATCTTTGTAAGAAAAAAACAATCAAGCATTTCTAATTTTATATTCTCTAATATAGTCCTGACCTCAATAACTAACATAAAGTTCAGGATAAATCCATGTTGTTAATTGGCCCTTCTGTATTTAATTTGGCAAATGTCTTAATATCCATTATAGTCTCATATATTTGCTTATTATATGTACTTATTTGGTCTATCTTCTCATTTGGAAATAAAAGAACTTATACATGTATATGTCAATTTAATATAATAAATATTGATATAAATACATTATTTTATTACATATTTAAATAATTAGCAAAAATAATCTTAATTTATTAATTATTTTAAAAACAATTCTGTACCATTTTCATTATTGCGTGAAATATAAATATATGATTATTAATACAACTATGATACGTTTGTTTAATAATTTTTCTTATTTTATATTTCCTTTAACATAAAATTGTTAAATTTTGTTGGCCTATCATTAATTAAAATGACCAACTTGAAAAGTCTTACCAAAGTACTTAAAGCCAGAAGGAAAGCAATTTTGTATTTACTGCTTCAAAAATTTTTATATGACAAATGACAAAAGAACTTACAGTAAGAGTATCTAATAAAGAATAGAATATGTGAATTTAATGTATTTGACATTTTCCCCTCTTTGCTCAAGAATGTGAGATTATATGCCCTTACAATTTCAAGTAGTTAGTGTTTTATATGAACAAACATTTTCAATCATTTAGTTCTCTTGTTTGGAGGACATAAAACTCATACAATAAATTATTAACTGACATTAATAATTGATAATAAAGGTTAACATACAGAAAACAATTTTTTTGTAAAAGCAAGTATTTTCGTCTGGACAAGAAAGCAAAGAATTTTTTTTTTCTCAGAAAATTTTCCTAAGTTTTTAAGATCTGTAAGCATTTCAGTTTTCAAATAATCTGCTAGCTAGTGGAAAGTCTAATTTTCCCATCTTAGGTACATTTGTAAAATAATCAGCTTGTGTCATTTAAGCAAGTAAAGTGACTGGGAGGAGGATGGCAAAGTGAATGGCTCTTCAAAGAAAATTAGAGTCTCAGAGAGAAGAAGCTTCAGCCTAGAATGCCCAGATTTTCGTAGAGAAAAGAATTTGACCTTTTAGAGGGGAGAGAGCCAATAATTATCTGGCTTAGATCTTACTCTATAATCAAATCTAGAATATCACCTTGTTTACATCATTAATTTATAAAAATGATGTTGGCATTTGTGTCAGTCCATTTGGTGCTATTATAACAGAATACCTGAGACTGCGGGAAAATAGTAAAGAGTTCATCAAACTTGTCATTTTAGAAGAAATCCAGTCCAACAATAATAGCATTGACTTCTTCCTTCCATCCTCCTGGCCTTATGACCTCATTAAGCCCCACCTCTCAACACTGTGGCATACGGGACTAAGTTTCCAACCCACCTTTTTTGGTGGATGTGTTCAAACCATAATGGTATCATGTGTGCTAATAGAGTTTTTATTACTAATTAAGAAGAATAACCTATTCCATTATTGCAAAACAGGGAAGTCTGGTGTCCCATCTCTTAGATTTTGTTTCCAGTACAGTCAGCATTGCCATAGGGTTCTTATAAGGAACAAATGAGACAATGAGTATAAATACCTTGAAAGCTGCAAAATGGTTAAAGGACAATATGCAAAATATGCTATATAGTATTAATTTATAATCTCTGATATAGAGATATCAATGGCTCGAAATTTTTAGTAGAATCTAAAGCTCAATCCTTATACGTATCATTATTGCTATTGTTATTAGCATGTAATTGTTCCACTTATTGGCATAATTCCTTTCATTTTGTGTAAAAATATTCAATCAGGATCAGTTTGGAATTTTATTACACTTTAAAATTTTTTTCTTTCTTATCATTAATCATTAATGTTTAACACATTTTAGTCTAATTAACATAATTCCACATAATTACAGGTGTAGAACTGAAACAAGTTATTTCTGAGTTACCTTACTCATAACATATCAAAAAAAATCCTAAAATAATGTCACATCAATTTAATTATATACAATATCATAAGAAAATTTTCATTTTTAATTTGTGAGATTTTTCTTAATCATTGTATAACTTTTCTGATAGGCAATAAATTGGATCACTAATATTATATAAATGAAAATACATATTAAATAATTTTCCTCTAGTTTTAATGCATCAGTTTTATGTAAGGCATAAGGATAAGAGATTTTCTTCTAGTAATTTGGATACATTTATTTTTTCACAAATATATTCAGCATTTTTTCTGTCAGTTAAAATTTCAAAATATAACAACATAACAAAAATAGTTTATTGCAACCCACTACAAATCCATTCAAGCTCTCATATTTTGGAGGAATTAAATAGGGATGTCCAATGGTAATCATTTCCCAAACTGTTAAATTAAGAAAATAAAAATAATAGGCAGCTTGACAGATGTGGTACTGGCTGGAAGAGAGTAAACCACAACATAATTTGCTGATTTCATTTTAGGTAAATGATACTTATTTAAATTCATAGACTAAATGCATTTTAGCAGTTTTTAAAGATTTCCTCTATTAAACAGCCCATCACTCACAAAAGAAACAATACACTAAGTAACTTAATTATAAAATGTCAAAGCTTAAGAGCAAGGATTCACAAAGCACCATTATGAGATTTCAATAGCACTGAGACCTGCTCAGGTTAACCTGCCAACTATGTCCAATTTGCAAGTAGAATTTGCCCTCTTCCCTAATCAACTGCTCTAAAGCTGATTATTTCCCATTTATTTAATGCTATCTGCCAGGCCTTCCAAATGTTTTAGTCCTTATTTTAGCACCATCTCAGACTCATTAGCCTTTTGCCTGACAGTGCCAATGTGACTGTCTGACAGCCTGAAACTTGGAGATGTTATGCCATTGAGTGTCAAGATTTTTCCAGGAAAAGGTGCTTCAAAAAAAAAAAGTATATTTAAATAATGCCAACTTGAGCAGCAAGGTAACAAAGCCAAATATTGTATATTATGTCTGATATGCCAGAATAATATTATTTCAAATGCAGCTAGAATAAAATGATTATTTTCCATGATTCGGAAAGCAACATCACTTTTGAAATGTTTTTAATGACTAAGTGTTCTTTTCTCTATAATATAAGCTATTATCTTTTATTATATTTAGATGAACACAAAATTATTTTTATTATTACTGAAAATGGTCAAGTAGCAGCAATTTTATATGCTTCAACCTAAGAGCCACATAATAGGTTGTTACTATGGCAACACATTTTTAACATCATAGATAAATTTTAAGTTCACAAGGTCAAAATTAAATCTATTATTTGTTAAATAATTATTTTACATTTGTCAAATAATCACAATGAACTCATCAAGAATTTGATCTAAGAAGGACTAGACTAGCAATGCAGGAAGAAAAGAAAGGCTTCCCTATCTGGTTGCTTAAACATACTAAATGACCAAAAAGCCAATTTTAATATTGGTCTAACCCTGTAGAAATTAGCTTTGTGCTCAAATCATTTGGATTAGGCTTTCATGACATTTTGGGCATCACTGGAATTCAGCTTGGGTTGGTAACCTAAATTATTTATGTCATTTCTCAGGGAAAATCCAAGACTTTCCAATCTCTTTTGATCTGGAAGATAGCATATCAATTGGAGAGGGATAAAGAGACTTTTGTATTGTGTCATAAATTTACATAAAAGAACAATGAAAATTCCGTTGCCTTATGATTTTGTGCTAGGCACTTTGAGCACAATTACATCGAAATTCAGAAATGTTGAAGAGCTTATCTGCAGTCACACAGGTAATTTTCAGAGCAGGGACTAAAACCAGGTGATTTGACAGTGCTGGCTCTCACCTTTATATCACACTGTTTTCTTCCTAGACCCATTGTATGAATCTTTATTTTTTTATTACTGTTATTCGACTTAAAAGGGGTAAAATAAAATCTCTATTAATTGACCTAACAGCTACTGTGTATATAAAAATAATTAATGTCACTTCTGACACAGGCCAGAAAAGCACTTTACATATTAAATTATTAATCCTGAAAGTTTATTTTGTGTTTTTTTAAATGCACCATGGTCTTATTTTAAGTTCAATAGTGAGACACATTTGGACCAAGATTTCTGATTGTTATATGTATTAGTCAAGGTTCTCTAAAGGGACAAAAGTAATAGGATATATGTATGTATATATGTATACATATAGGATATATGTATACACATATATATATATATATATATAAAGGGGAGTTTATTGAGAGTATTGACTCACAGGATCACAAGGTGGAGTCCCACATAGGCTGTCTGCAAGCTGAGATCCCAGGAAGCCAGTCCAAGTCCCAAAACCTTAAAAGTAGGGAAGCCAACAATGCAGCCTTCAGTCTGTGGCTGAAGGCCCTAGAGCCCTGGCAAATCATAAGTCCAGGAGTCCAAAAGCTGAAGAACTTGGAGTCCAATGTTTAAAGACAGGAAGCATCTAGTACAGGAGAAAGATGAAGGCCGGAAGCCTCAAGTCTGTTCTTTCCACATTTTTCTGCCTGCTTTTATTCTAGCTGCACTGGCAGCTGATTAGATGGTGCCCACTGAGACTGACGGTGAGTCTACCTCTCCCAGTCTACTGATTCAAATGTTAATCTCCTTTCTCAACACCCTCACAGACACACTCAGGAACAATACCGTGCATCCTTCAATCCAATCAATTTGGCACTCATTATTAATCATCACAAGTACACTTGTTGTCAACTTGATTCCATACACATCTCCTGAAGTCATATTTAATCTTCAAATAAAGCAAATAAGAAGATCATAATTACACAGAACACAAAACAGCTATCCTTCATATAACCAGAAGCACACTAATCTTTCATGTGATTACATGAAGTTAACAACACTTAAATGCTACTATGAGGTCAACAAATATTACGTTACATGATAAAGGAAAAAGAAAGAAAATGAAATGAAGATATGTTCTTAGTACGAGGGTATACATACACAAATGCTTTCTTAACAAAATAGGGAGAAAATACTCCTAACAATTACAGTCCTCATTTCTGCAACCAGTCATATGAATGTAGCTGGTATTGATGACTACCTTCTTCTACTACCTACTCTGTATTCCCTTGGCCTTCATAAAACACCACAGCAGGTCATGGATATTTACCTGGTGGAGTGACCCAAACTTTCATTCCTGAAGGTTCTGGACCATTTGTAGTCCTGCCTGGATTGGGCTATTGTAGTTTCCCATTGACCTTAGTCACAGAGCATGGTAATACTATGAGATGCCCTAAAAGATCTCCTGTATTCCACACATACTCTTTCTTACCTCCATTGTGGAGCAGGAGACTGATTTCATCTTAATAGTCCAGGTCAATCACCCCAGCCAACACTCTAACTCCCTTCCTAGCCTGTTGACTTAGAGGTAGGAGGAAGCCAAAGTGAACAGGTAGAAATTTTAACTTCCAGTTTAATGGAATTATTGTTGTGTCCTCTGGTGGCAGCATTCCTCCCTCTGGAAAGAAGATGTCCCTGCCAGCAGAACATAATATTGCAGGAAAGGAGGCAATAATTTTGCTAGTGGGTCTGTGTTAGTTAATACTGAGTGTCACCCTGATTGGATTGAAAGATACAAAGTATTGATCCTGGGTGTGTCTGTGAGAGTGTTGCCTAAGGAGATTAACATTTGAGTCAGTGGGCTGGGAAAGGCAGACCCACCTTTAACCTGGGTGGGCACAATCTAATCAGCTGCCAGCATGGTTAGAATATAAAGCAGGCAGGAAAATGTGAAAAGAGAGACTGGCCTAGCCTCCCAGCCTACATATTTCTCCAGTGCTGGATGATTCCTGCCCTTGAACACTGGTCTCCAAGTTCTTCAGTTTTGGAACTCAGACTTGCTCTTTTTTCTCCCAAGCCTGCAGATAGCTTGTTGTGGAACTTTGTGATCATGTGAGTCAATACTCAATAAACTCCCCTTTTTATATATGTCTACTTCATTAGTTCTGCCCCTCTAGAGAACCTCGACTAATATAGGGTCACTAGGGGTGATGGTGAATGGTTCCACTTCCACCCCTTGATTCCTGGACTCATCAATCCCAGCTATGGGAGAAACAGTACCATATATTGGATGCTGATCCAGAGCATACACATTTTTTCCGAGAAGTTGGCCCCAGCCTTGCAAAGTATTGTCACCTAGGTTGGTGTAATTGTGACTTTATAAGGCCATTCCACCATTCACTATTTCAGGATGATGGGAAACATGGTAAGACCAGGCCAAATGGGATAGTTGAATGGGGATGTGATGGGAATTACCACCCCTGTATCTTTCAAGTCTTTGATGGTGACACTAATTTCCACAGTTTCTTCAGGGATGTGATACTGTTTTTTATTTACGATTTTTCCTGGGTAGAGGTAGCTCTAAGGGCTTCCATTTGGTCTTTTCCACCATAATAGCCCTCATCCTACCAGTGAGGGAGCCAATGTGGGGTTCTGCCCGTTGCTAAGTATGTCTATGCCAATTATACATTTTGACACTGGGGAAATGACCACAGGATGAGTCCAGCAACCCATGGGACACACTGTAAGTCAGACCTAAGCTGAAACTCAGTTACCCACCTGACCTTCATAAGCCCCTACTTTAACTGGAGGACCACAGTGATGTTTTGGGTCCCCTGGAATTGTCACCTCAGAGCCAGTGTCCAGTAGTCTCCAAAATGCCTGATCATTTTCCTTTACCCTAGTGCACAGTTACCCTGGTAAAAAGCCAGAGGTCTCCTTGGGGAATGGTGGGAGAAAGATTAACAGTATAAATTGTCATTAATGTAGTGGAGTCCTTCTTCAAGGGGAACTGGCCTCCCCTTTGTTCAATGGGTTCTGGGTCTATAAGCTGGTTCAATTCTGGAATCTGATTGAGGGGACCATGATTTTTCATGTTTATAAATCAAAGTAGACTTTTATTCACTCGACCTGGAATTTTTCTGCTTATACAGATTAAGTAGGAATGCAGTAAGCTTCCTATCAGTTTCTCTTCTAGGAATATCATGATACATTAGCCAATGCCAGAGCTCTACACAAGTCAGACTATTCTGACTGCTGCTTTGCCTCTGCCCACCTTGTCTTTGATAGTTGTGTCACTGCTTGGTCCCTGCCACCTTGAGATCCAATTATTCCCATTGTATTTAAATTTTCTAAATGAGTGACTGCAGTTCCCACTGTAAGATCTGGCATACAGAGAAGAGTAATCATAGAGCTCTTCAAGGATGCAGGTGCTCCCCTCACAAATCTGTTTCACAAAGTATTGGGGAAGGGTATATTATTGGATCCTCCCAGCTGGGAGAAGTAAGTCTAAAGTGACTAATCCACTGTGGCATTCAAATCTCCCTATTCCTTTGCATCCCTTTCTCTATATTAAACCAAGGGAGGTAAGGCAATTTTAGCTCACTCTTGGTAGGCCATCTTTTGATCCTTATTTCAGCTAACCAAGCAAATAAAGTACTAGAACATTTTTTTAACTTCCTGAGCTGCAACATTCAATGAAGAATCCCTGCTTAGTGAGCACATATGAATAAATTCAGCCTGATCCAAAGTTATGTTCCTTCCACTATTATCCCACACCCTTGATATTCATTCCCATGCCTGTTCTTCAGATTTCTGCTTATATAAAATAGAAAACTCAAGCAGTTATTTTGGAGGGTAGCATATCTCCTTGTGGGTTACACTATGAATCTCACCAAAAAGCCTACCAGGACTTGAGTCTAGCTATAGGCCCAGAAGCAAGCAGGGATTTAGAGGGTGGGTCTTGAGGAAAAGCAGCATTGTCTTGATTGGCAGCTGCCTCTGGGAGGCCGTCACTGTCACCTCAGGCAGAGCATGATTAACCTCCTTAGATAAAGACAGAAAGGGTGATTGCAATGTGGGTGGTGGAGGGGATGTTGCCACCACTGTGGGTAGGCAGGCTATTTTCTCTGGCAAAAAAAAAGGCTTATTAGAGTTTATAAGCTCAGTATCCCTAGGTTCATCAGGGTCTTCCCACAGATCCCTATTCCAAGTTGCAGGATCCCATTCTTTTCCAGTCAATGTCCTCAGTTCAACAGTACACACCTGGTGAGACTGAGCATGCTCCTTTCATTGCAGGTCAGCTACTGGCATGATAAAAGCTTGTGTCTGATTTTGCACAATTTCAGCTCTTTGTCTATAGGAGATAAGACTCTCACTCAGGGCAATCTTGGAAGACTTGAGGCTCAGTATGGGCTTCTTGAGCCAGTAGACAGAATCTCTTAAGCTCACCCTTTTCTTTCGTTACATTGTCCAGAGAACTTAGGAGCAACCGACCAACTTCGTTATATTCCTTGGTTCTCCAAATGTGGGCAAAGGTATTATGTATAGAGTCACTAAACTCCATGCCTCTCGCAAATGGTGAATCAGGAGTATAAAATGCATTTGTTTTGAATAGGTCTTTAAACTGTTCACACCAAGGACTATCAGTGTTCTCCATACTATTAGAAGTAGAGTCCTTAGCATTTTAGGGTTTAATCATATTTATCATCCATCTCCAGAAATCACAAAACCAGCTAAAGAACTCTATCCTTAAAATTCTGTTCCTCTAGAACCACTCCCAGTACCAGAATCTGTATTAGTGAGGGTTCTCTAAAGGGACAGAATTAATAGGATATATGCATATATGAAGAGGAGTTTATTAGAAAAATTGACCCACATGATCACAAGGTGAAGTCCCACAACAGGCCATCTGCAAGCTGAAAAGCAAGGAAGCCAGTCTGAGTCCCAAAAAATTAAAAGTAGAAAAGCTGACAGTGCAGCCTTTAGTCTGTATCTGAAGGCTTGAAAGCCCTGGAAAATCACTTGTTTATGTCAAAAAGTCCAAAGCTGAAGAACTTGGAGTCTAATTTTCAAGGGCAGGAAGCATCCAGACAGAAGAAAGATGAAGGCAAGAAGACTCAGCAAGTCTGCTCTTTCCACATTCTTCTGCCTGCTTTATTCTAGCCCTGCAGGCAGCTGATTAGATTGTGCCCACCCAGATTGAGGATGGTTCTGCCTTTCCCCATCCACTGACTCAAATGTTAATCTCCTTTGGCAATACCTTCACAGACACACCCAAAAACAATACTTTGCATCATTCAATCCAATACAATTGTCACTCAATATTAACCATCATATTACATAAATTGTGAATCATGTCTCAATGATGTATTGATGTATAATTTCAATGACTAGATAACAGTCACTGGTTGAAATGTGTTCTCAAAAAATTATATGGGAAAGTAAATATATTTCAAATGAAAAATCTGTGAGTATAATTATCAGTCATCTAGGATACAACTATATCCTAATCAATAAGAGGAAGACAATGAAAGACTAATGTAAGTTTAAGATATCTTGGTTAATTGTATTAAAGAGCTTAAGAAAGTGATCCCCAAACAGCTATTTCCATATGATTCTAAGATGGCTAAAACATAAATGTCACCATATAACACTGAAAGTACATGTGATTTTTATCAGCAGAGAATTTAAATTTTAACATTTGAACAAGTTCAAATGTCAAAACAGGTAAAACAAGTTTAGGAAAAGAAAGAAAGTTAGCCAGGTTATTGTAAGAAGTTCTTAAACATTAAAATTTGCCACCAATTTTAAGCAAAATAGTTAAGTGGAATTTGAAAAAGTAAAAGTTGCTAACATATTTCAACTAGATTTCTATGTGCATATATACATATTTATATATTTATATGCAATCTTTAGAGTAGATGGAAAGTTCATGATCAAAACCTTTTTCAAAAATGGATCAATAGCTGAGAATCCTTTTAAATGAAAGCCAATAAATGACATTCAACAAACACATGCATTGTACAAACATGATTGGTATACTTATAGCACTTGGTAATATATTATATTTACAATTTCTGAACTGTGAAATTGACCAAAAAGGTCTCAGACCTATCCTTTAACAAGTTCAGAGGCAATAACCCAGAGAAATTAACTCCAACATGATAAACTCTTAAAAATATGGCTTTTTTTTTACAAGTGTCTTGTGCTTGCATTCTATTTTATTTTTTCCCCTCCTTTTTCATGACTGCTTAGAATTGTGTCATGATTTTATTTTCTTTATGTGAAAATTACCTACCATTGTTAGTTTGTTTTTTTTTTTTTGTTTTTTGTTTTTGGCATTTCCTACCTCGGCCCCATCCACCACCCTTTCTTCTTTGTTTCCCTTTCTTTCTTTCTTTACCTCTTCTTTCTTTCTTTCTTTCTTTCTTTCTTTCTTTCTTTCTTTCTTTCTTTCTTTCTTTTTTCTTTCTTTCTTTCTTTCTTTCTTTCTTTCTTCCTTCCTTCCTTCCTTCTTTCTTTTCTTTTCTTTTCTTTTCTTTTCTTTTCTTTTCTTTTCTTTCTTTCTGTCAGCACTAGATACATGCTATCAAGTCCAAAAAAAGAAAAAGTTACAGCCAACTCTCCTTTCTGCTCCCTGCATAACCATTATAGATAGGCTTACAGAAAGTTCAGCCTAGAGAGCTGTGACCACCCTGCTCTCACACTGAGAACAAAGTCACCTTCTCAGTATGCAGAAAACTTCTGCTACTTTTTCTTTCTCTCTCTGTGGGGAGAAACCTCTCTAGTGAGCCTTCTGAACCTGACCTTCCAGCATGACAAGACAATCTTCAGGATACCATGCTGCTTAGGTGGCTAAAGCCAGTGCTTTGCACTGTTTGGGATTTCACCCTTTGACATACTACACTACTTTAAAGTTGAGAAATTTAGTCATATAACAATGTTGGCTTTCCATCGCATTAATTCAAGTGATGTCTTTTGTCTTTCTTAATTTTAATGGCAGACAAAATATTTTACATCCTAAAAACATGATATTACTTCTACCAATGTATCAGAAGATATAGGGCTATAGCAAATGTTTTCTTCTTCTTTTTTCCTTACTATATGCTATAATAATGAAAATTTTAAAAAGTACTGTTAAAGAGGCTTCTGCTTTCAGTGAAGATGAAGTAATGGGGTCAGATTTATATCTCTGCCTAAAACAAACAAATAATTTAAAAAACACTAAAATGGACAAAATAACAAAATATGTAATACAATTGTTCTCAGGATATTAGACATCAAGCAACAAAATACATTGAATGCTTAGATATAATTTATCAAAATGAAGTGAGCCCTAATATTGATTTCTGTCTTTGGAGAGTTCCAGGAATGACATCAGAAGAAGGACCTGGACAGAATTCGTGGATTTCAGTGACAAGAAGAGAGAATTAAGAGTGCAGAAAACTAAGGTAGATGTAGTTGCAGTATATATTAATAGTACCAAATACTAAAAAGCCATACAGGAAAAGAACTCCAAAGATCTTCAGAATGTTCCCCTTAAGTATTCAGCAGAATATTCATCAACACACTGCATATGAAGAAGCTGTCAGAAAACATGGAAGGAAGTATGCCCAAGAATTAAAGGGAACAGTTTCTTATACTGACAAAGGAAGGCTTCATAATTCATGGACACTGGAAAAGTATTCATAATGATCTTTTCTCAGTAGCAGGAAATAATAAACCCTAGACTAAGCTTTGCTCTGTTGTTGCATAGCAAATATTAAAAGCAAGAAACAATGATATCCCAGAACAACTCAATAATATATGTAAAAATGGAAAACATTCAGCACCCAAAAGGTAAAATTTAAAATGGCTACCATATAAGCCTATAGTCAGGGAATAATAATTAAAAATCAACCCAGAACTGACATAGATGCTAGAATTAACAATGAAGAACAAAGAAAGTTATTTCATCTGTATTTATAATGTTCAAAGATCAATTAGACATGAAAAAAATTAAAGGACAAATTGAACTTCTCAAAATTAAAACTGCAATTGCCTATACTATGTCCAGAATGGTTTTGCCTAGGTTTTCTTCTAGGGTTTTTGTGGTGTTAGGTCTTATGTTTAAGTCTTTAATCCATCTGGAGTTAATTTTAGTGTAAGGTGTCAGGAACACATGGACACAGGGTGGGGAGCATCACACACTGGGGTTTGTTGGGATGATATAGGGGAGGGACAGCAAGGAGGTGGGGAGTTGGGGAGAGATAGCATGGGGAAAAATGCCAGATATAGGTGATGGGGAGGAAGGCAGCAAATCATACTGCCATGTGTGTACCTATGCAACAATCTTGCATGTTCTTCACATGTACCCCAAAACCTAAAATGCAATAAAAAAAAACACAATTGCTAATATGGTAATCTCTGGATGGCATTAACAGCAAATAGGACATTACAGAAGAAAAGGTAAATTAAATTAAAGACATATCAATAGATTTAACCTAAATAAGCCTTGGGATGGCATCAAGTAGCCTAGACACGTGAAATTTGAGCCTTCAAAGAAGTGAGAGCAGAAGAAATAGTGACTGAATATGTCTAAATTTAATTAAAAACAATAAACCAAGTTTTAAGAAGCTAAACAACTTCAAAGCACCAAAAAATCTGCAGAAAACTGCATCAAATTATCACATAACCAAATTGCTTAAAAGCAGTGACAAAGGGAAAATCTTAATAGTATTCTGAGAAAAATGACTCAGAACACAAAGAAGAACAAAGATAAGAATGATAGCAGATATATTTCATCAGAAACAATGTGACAACAAAGGGAGGAAGTGTATTTGAAGTCCAGTTGGAAAACAAAAATAGCTACGAATCCAGGATTCTCTATCCAGAGAAAATACATTTGAAAGTGAAAGATAAGTGAGGACTTTACAAGGTATAAAAATCTTTAAAAAAGTATTAATAGCAAAACCACACTATAAGAAATGCTAAAGAAGTCCTTCAGTGTGAAAAATACAGTATATTGGATAGCTATGTAGACATAAACAAGGAATGAAGAGCACCATAAATGGCAACTGTATTGAAATATAAATACTCTTTTGTGATTATTTAAATCTCTTTAAAATGTAACCCATTAAAGAGAAATAATAAAAGTGTAGTTGGGGTTGGTAACACACACAGGACTAAAATACAGCAGAACGATAGCATAGAGACACACAGTAGAGAAATGGAATTATACTATTTAAGTGTTCTTAAACTTGTCTGATATTACTTTAAAGAAAATGAATGTAAATGAATATACAATAAACTAGAGTTTGTCAACTTTAGCATTACTGGTCTGAATGATTCTTCATTGTGAGGAGCTATCTGTTATATTGCATGACATTTAGCAGCAATCCTGAATTCTACCAACTTAACACTAGTAGCATGTCCCATCATATCTGACAACCATGTCTCCAGATGTAGCTAAATATCTTGTGGTGGTACAAAATTACCTCTGATCAAAAATCACTTTTAGAAATGTTAAGACAGTCATTAAAATATAGAATTATACCAAACAGCTAATAAAAAAGCAAAAATTAAAAATGAAATCATAAAAAATACGAAATGGAAAAGAAAGTATAAGAAAAAGAGAAAAAAGAAACACAGTTTATGTTGGACAAATATAAAACAAACACTGAAATGATAGACTTAAAAGTAAACATATCCGTAATCATGCTAAATATAAATGATCAAAATATGGAAATTACAGGACACAGATTATCAGATAGTATGGAGAAGCAAAAGCCAACTATATGTCACCTTTAAGAAACACTTAAAATAAAATAATAAATTGTTTAAAAGTAAAATAATTGAAAAAATATACCAAGAAGACAATATTTTTTAAAAGAAAGAATACTTGGAATGTATGTTTCAGAGCAATGAATATTCTTAGCAACAAGGCCATTTCATAATGATTGAAGGGTCAATTCATCAAGAAACCACAACAGTGATAAATAATCATGTAGCTAAAAATAGAGCAACAAAATATATAAAACAAAACCTGACAGAACTACAAAAATATATTGATAAATCTAAAATTATTATGGAAGATTTCATTACCTCTCTTTCAAAATTCATACAACAAGTAGATAAAAAGTCAGTCAGGATATAGATTTAAATATTATCAACCAACTATTTAACCATTAACACAAGAATATATATTCTTTTCAAATCCATATACAATATTAATCAGAATAACCTATATTTGGGCCATAAAACAAGTTTATGTAATGCTATTAAAGTCAATTTATGCTCTCGGATCAAAATAAAATTAAAATATAAATTCATTAATCTTTATAATCCTTAAATATTTGGGAATTAAATAACACACTTCTAAATATCTTATGGTCAAAACATGATAAATTATTAGGTATTTAATAATTTTAACCAAATTTTAAACCAAATGGATATTTTAAAAACAATACTAAAATTTGTGTGATGCTGCTGAATCAGTAGTTTTGAGAAAAAGTGTACCATTAAACATCTGTTTTAGAAAAAATAAAATCTGAAATTAATAACATCAGCTTCTAACTTAAAGCACTGAAGGAGGCCTGTAAATTAAACCCAAAATAAGCAAAAGAAACAATAGAGTAACAAAAGAACCAAAATATCGTATAATTAGTTCACTCTCCCCAGGTTCTGTATCTGTAGCTTTGCCAAGTTGAGGGTAAAAAGTTTTCAAAAGAAATAATAAAAAATAACGATACATCAATACAAATAATACAAATAAAAATAATACAGTATAACAGCTATTCACATAGCATTTACATTGTATTAGATATTATAAGTAATCTAGAGATGATTTAAAGTATGTGGAAAGATGTGTATAAATTATATGCAAATACTATGCAGTACATAAGATTCATATTAAATAATTATATGCACTTTTATATGCTACTAGCAACTAAGAATTAAAATTTTATTAAAATACAATATATAATTCTACTGAATTATTTTAGAAAAATACTTTAGGAAAATTCCCTTAAGAAAATTGGACTTAAGCTATTTAAGATTATTACAGTGAAAACTACTAATTCTTGCTAAGAGAAGATTTAGCTAAAAGGAGAGATGTAACTGCTTTACTGGTCAGAAAACTCAAAGTTGTTAGGATTTCAATTTTTCCTAAAAGAATTTATAAATTTATTGTAATCTCAATCAAAATTTTAGTAGACTATCTTATGGAAATTTAAAACCCGATTCTAAAATGTATATAGAAATGCACATGTGAGATGGTATCTCAGTGTGGTTTTGATTTGCATTTCTCTAATAATAAGTTTTGTTGAATTTTTTTAATATGTTTGTTGGCTACCTGTATGCCTTCTTTTGAAAAATGTCAAGGATCTAGAAATAGAAATACCATTTGACCCAGCAATCCCATTACTGAGCATATACCCAAAGGATTTTAAATCATCCTGCTATAAAGACACATGCATACATATGTTCATTGTGGCACTGTTTACAATAGCAAGACTTGGAACCAACCCAAATGTCCATCAATGATAGACTGGATAAATAAAATGTGGGACATATACACCATGAAATACTACGCAGCCATAAAAAAGGATGAATTATTGTACTTTTCAGGGACACCAATGAAACTGGAAACCATCGTTCTCAGCAAGCTGATACAAGAACAGAAAACCAAACACCACATGTTCTCACTTATAAGTGGGTGTTGAACAATGAAACCACATGGACACAGGGATGGGAACATCACACACTGGGGCCTATTTGGGGGGTGGGGGGACTAGGGGAGGGATAGCAGGGGATGGGGGATTGGTGAGGGCTGACATTAAAAGAAATACCTAATGTAGATGATAGGGAAATGGATGCAGCAAACCACCGGGGCATGTATATACTTAGGCAACAGTCCTGCATGATCTGCACATGTACCTCAGAACTTAAAAATGTAATTAAAGAAAAAAACTCTCAAAAAAAAAGAAAGAAAGAAAAGTATCTGTTCATGTACTTTGCCCACATTTAATGGGGCTATTTGTTTTTAGCTTATAAATTTGTTTAAGTATCATACAGATTTTGGTTATTAGACCTTTGTTGGATGCATAGCTTGCAAATATTTTCTCCCATTCTGTGGATTGTCTCTTTACTCTTTTGATAGTTTATTTTTCTGTGCAGAAGCTCTTTAATTTAATTAGGTCCTATTAGTCATTTTTAAATTTTTCTTGCAATTACTTTTGGCATCTTCATCATGAGATCTTCACCAGATCCTATGTTCAGAATGGTATTTTCTAGGTTATGTTTTAGAGTTTTTATACTTTTAGGTTTTACATTGAAGTCTTTAATTCATCATTAGTTGATATTTGTGTATGGTGTAAAGAAGGAATCCAGTTTCATAACTAGTAGCATCCTTTCCTCATTCCTTGTTTTGGTTGATTTTGTCAAAGATCAGATGGTTGTAGGTGTGTGACCTTGTTTCCCACTTCTCTATTCTGCTCCATTGGTCTACATGTCTGTTTTTGTACCAGGAATATGCTATTTGGGTTATTGTAGCTTTGCAGTATATTTTGAAGTTGGGTAATGTGATGCTTCCAGCTTTGTTATTTTTGCTTAGAATTTCCTGGACTATTTGGGCTCTTTTTAGTTCCATATGAATTTTAAAATAGTTTTTCTAATTCTGCGAAGAGTGTCATTGGTAGTTGGATAAAAATAGCATTGAATTTGTAAATTGCTTTGTGCAGTATGATCATTTTAACAATGTTTACTCTTCCTCACTATGAGCATGAATGTTTTCCCATTTGTTTCTTTCATGTATAATTTCTTTCAACAATATTTTGTAATTCTTATTGATGAGATCTTTAATCTCCCTGGTTTAATGTATTCCTAAGTATTTTATTTTTTTGTGTGTGGCTATTTGTAATGGGATTCTGTTCTTGATTTGACTCTCAGCTTGGATATGTTGTTGGTGTATAGAACTGCTACTGATTTTGTACATTGATTTTGTATCCTGAACCTTTGTTGAAGTACTGTATCACATCAACCAGCTTTTAAGTAGACACCATGAGGTTTTCTAGGTATAGAATCATATTGTCTGCAAATAGGGATAGTTTGGCTTCATTTCTTCCTTTTGGATGTCTTTTATTTCTATTTCTTTCTTGATTGCTCTGGCTGGGACTTCCAGTACTATGCTGAATAGGAGTGGTGAGACAAGGTATCATTGTCTTATTCCTGTTTTTAAGAATGCTGCCAGTTGTTGCCCATTCTGTATGATATTTGCTGTGAGTTTTCATAGATGGCTTATTATTTTGAGGTATGTTTCTCCAATGCCTCATTTTTTTGAGAGTATTTACAAGAAGGTATATTACATTTTATTGAAAGCCTTTCTGCATCTATTGAGATGATCATGTGGTTTTTGCTATTAGATTTCTTCATGTGGTGATTCACATTTATTAACTTGCCTATTTGAAACAACGTAGCTTCCCAGGAATAAAGCTTACTCAGTCATGGTGGATAAGCTTTTTGATGTGCTGCTGAATTTGGCTTGCCAGTATTTAATTGAGGATCTTTGCATCTATATTTATCAAGAACATTGTCCTGATGTGTTCTTTTCTTGGGTATCTCTACCATGTTTTGGTATCAGGATGATGCTGTCTTCATAGAATGATATAGGGAGCAGTCTTTTCTTCTCAAACTTTTGGAGCAGTTTCAGTAGAACTGGTACTAGCTCTTCTTTATATGTCTAGTAGAATTTGCCTGTAAATCTCTCTGTTCCTGGACTTTTCAGGTTGATAGGCTTTTTATTACTGATTCAATTTTAGAATTCATTAATAGTCTGTTTGAGGTTTCGATTCTTCCTGGTTCAATCTTGGGAGATTATGTTTTCAAGAATTTGTCCATTTCTGCTAAGTTTTCTAGTTCATTTGCGTAGAGGTCTCCATAAACATTTCTAAGATTTTTTAAAAATTCTGCTGAATCAGGTATTGTCTTCATGATTTCTGATTATTTTTACTGAATCTTCTTTCTATTAGTCTAGCGAAGTGGTCTATCAATCTTATTTATCATTGCAAAAAACTAACTCCTGGAATCATTTTGGTTTTTCTCATGACAATTTTCTTTAATTCAGTTCTAATTTTGGTTATTTCTTGTCTTTTGCTGACTTAGGGGTTGGGTTGCTCTTGTTTCTCTAGTTCCATGAGTTGTTATGTTGAGTTGTTAATTACCTCTCTAACTTTTTGATGTGGTTATTTTTCACCATAAACTTTTCTCCTAACATTACTTTATCTGTACCCCAGAGATTCTGATATATCTTTGCTTTCGTTAGAATCAAAGAAATTCTTGATTTCTGCCTTAATTTCATTAATTACCCAGAAGTCATTCGAGACATGTCATTTAATTTCCATGTAATTCGTTTAAATAAATATTTGTAGCTTTGATTTCTATTTTTTGCACTGTGGTCTGAGTGTGGTTGATACGATTTCAGTTTCTTTGAATTTGCTGAGGAATGTTTTATGTCTGACTGTGTGGTTGATTTTAGAATATGTGCCACATGCAGAAGAGAAGAACATACATTCTGTTTTTTTGGGTGGAGAGTTCTGCAGATGTTTCAAGTTAATGACCTCTGTGTTTTTTATCATTGTTTAAAGTTAGTATATTTTTTTCTGGATTAGAGTATCAATCCCTGCTTTTTTTCTGTTTTCTATTTGCTTCTTGGATTATTTTCCATCCCTTTACTTTGAGTCTATGGGTGTCATTGCATTTGAGATGAATTTCTTGAAGATGGCATACATCATACACATTTTGCTTCTTAATCCAACTGGTCACTCTGTGCCTTTTAATTGGAGTGTTTAGCTAATTTACATTCAGAGTTAGTATTTATATATGGAGATTTGATTCTGTCATCATGTTGTTAGTTGGTATTATACAGATATAATTGTGTGCTTTATAGTGTGACTTGTCTATGAACTTAAGTGTGTGTGTGTTTTATTGTTGTTGTTGTTGTTTTGGTGGCTAGCAACTGTCTTTTATTTCCATGTTTAGCACTCCCTTCAGGACCTCTTATAAGGCAGGTCTGGTGTTAATGAATTCCCTTTGCATTTGTTTGTAGGAAAAAATACAGAGATATCTGGTGTACTATTACTCAGTTTCTTCAGTGTTCACATCTTGCAAAACTATGGTAAAGCATTAAAATACATTGATATAGTCAAGGTACAGGAATATTTTCATTATGACAAGGATTCTCCATATTACTTTTGTATAACTTCACTTGCTTTTCTCCAGATTCTATCTCCTCGATCACTCTGGAAACCATCTCAATTTCTATAATTTTTTATAACGTTGCCAGGAAGAGGAAAGATCTAGTTATGTTAACAGAGATTCTTTACAGATTAAAATTTTCTCCCACAAAAGATATCTTTGCAGAGCCATTTCAAAATATAGCAAAGAAACATATTTTGGGGTGAAAAATTGATTTCCTTCTTTATCTGTTGTCTCATGTCAGAGACAAGTTGGAAAGTAAGCCTCATTATATAAAGCTAAATAAAACTCATTTGATGAGGTTTTATGGTTTGTAGGATGTGACTCTCCAGAATCTTTAGATAGAAATTTGGGCAAGAGATTAAAAAAAGCTGTATTTCAGTGTTCAGGCAAGAATGCACATTCTTACCACTTCTATTTAACATGGAAGTAGTAGCAAGAGTGATCAGATCAGAAAAAGAAATAAAAGCTATCTAATCAGAAAGGAAGAACTTAAATTATCTTTTTTGGAGATGATATAATTCTATATGTAGAAAACTCCAAATACTCCACACACAAAAAAAATTGATAGAACTGATGAATCAATCCAGTAATCGAAAAGGATACAAAATTAACATAGAAAAATCCATGGCATTTCTATAAAAAATATATTGACCTTGTAATTCGATTTCATTTGTCAATTTTGGCTTTTGTTGCCATTGCTTTTGGTGCTTTAGTCATGAAGTCTTTTTCCCACGCCTATGTCCTGAATGGTATTGCCTAGGTTTTCTGCTAGGGTTTTTATGGTTTTAGGTCTTAATATTTAAGTCTTTTATCCATCTTGAGAATGTAGTAGTTAATATCTAAAAGTTTTCTGTTTGGTTAAGTTCCCCTTTTCTAATCCATTGGCTATAGAGAGCAGCCTTTTGTTGGGGCTATTTTGTCTGTGCCTGTTGGTTTTTTTCAGGCTACTGACTTCAGCACCGATTCTGGTTAAGTGAGGCAAAAAGAAATACCAGAGAACTGAAAAACAGGTTAGTCTTTATGCCCAGAGGTCATACGTTGTTGTTCCTTCTTTCATCCATCTTTCAGAGTCTTAAGTTTGTATTACATATATAAATATAAATATATATAAATATAACATTCAAGGTTTTTACACTAGCAGTTTTTTTTTTAATATAAGCAGACCAAATGGAAAAAAAATGTCTATTTTCCCAAAAGTGGAGTCAACAATGACTTTTTTTGGTGACAGTCACATTTTGTTGGTGACAACTACTAAAACAGTGTAATTATACTTAATATAATTTTATTATTCACTTATTTTGAAATGAAAGGCTCAGTATCATTTTACACATAAAGTGTTCCAAAGGTTTTAGTATTAGTTCAAAATGAATCCAAAACCAACGATTTTTCTTTTTCTTTTCTTTTTTTTTTTTTTTTTTTTTTTTTTTGAAACAGATTTTAAAAATTTTGCTAAGGCTGGAATGCAGTGACATAATCTTGGCTCACTGCAACCTCCACCTCCTGGGTTCCAGTGATTCTCATGCCTCGGCCTCCCAAGTAGCTGGGATTACAGGCACTCACAACCATGCCTGGCTAATTTTTTTGTATTAGTAGAGACGAGGTTTCATCATGTTGGATGGGCTGGTCTCCAACTCCTGACCTCAAGAAATCCGCCCACCTTGGCCTCGCGAAGTGCTGAGATTACAGATGTGAGCCAGTGCACCCAGCCCAAAACTAACAATTTTCAAAAGTATTTTATACCTTATTCATATAGGAACATAAAATATATTAAAACTCTTTTATTAGCTCTATGTAATTCATATGAGAGAAAAACACTACTTTTTCTTACTTGCACTGATATTGTTAAAGAGAACAAAAGATATCATCAGCATATTCTGTTCTATTTTAAAAAGTGAAGCATTCATTACTTCCACTTTGAATTATCTCACAACTGATCAAGTAAAAAATTAGAAATCTGTTATGGAACTGAGCCAATTTTTTCATCGTTTCAGTCTCCTTGAGACCACGTATATCTTCTTACTTTCTACTGCTACTATTCAAAGTGTAGAGATTTTCCCCCTTTAAGATTAGAAATAAGAAAAACACTGCCACTTTAACAAAAACTATTAGTATTTATTTAATTCAGCAACGTAATATTATATATATACACACACAGGTGTGTCCAATTTGGTTCAATTTTATAATAACTATAACAACATTGAAAGATAAACTGAAGTTTTGGAAACCAAATCCAAATGAAATGATAATATATTGAAAAGTGAATTACCCTTTATGTATGAACACATGATTTCCATTTTTGTTTGCTATTTGTTTGAGACTTCAGTTCTTTGATCAGAACACAGAAATGTGTGTTTAACTTGATCACACGTTTGAAAATCATTTCCAACTTGTTTTATGTGTGACTGGTGGTGTTTATTTTGTGCTTGTGAATGTGAATCAAAGTCTTTAAAGCTAATAACCATAATAACAATTATTATGCCTTTGACTTATCATAGTAATCATGGGTATTTTGGGGATTACTACTACATAATACAAAGCAGAAAAAAATACACAAATACATAAAGGCCTGCTGTAGAGAAATATCTGACTGTAGAACCTAGGGCAGGAATGTAAATTATGCATAACTCCATGCAGGCAAATTTCTCTGGGCCCCAGTTCCTCATCATAAAACAAGTTTCTCATCTACATGACTTATACTTCTGTCTAAATCACTCTAAATTTAAGAGGAAGTTTCTATTTCTATCACTGCCCTAATTTACTAGATCATCACAGGAAGACAATTACATATTTCTGGGATTTAAGAGTCCTTTGTATGTGGGTTGCAAGGTGGAAAGGGATAGAGACAAGAGATAATTCCTTTGACTCCTCTATCAGTCTGTGATTCTTGTGTACCTGGATAGACGTAATAATCTTGGATCTTTCCATAAGCAGTATGGTCAACGCTATAAGATTTTCACCGACTTTGTGTAACAATATTTTTGAATCCCTTTGCCATGGTACAATGAAAACGTAGATTCCATAACCAAACTATAGAAGTCTTTTCAAGAAAATCTACATCAATATAACACGCAAGGAGAGAAAGAAGGAAGGCAATTGAAAGTATAACAGTATACATTCCAAAATGCAAATGTTCAAGCAAACTATAACAGAAAACATTGTGAAGTACTAAATGCCTACATCAATACTACAGCTATCAATGCAGGCAAAGTACTGTTCTGATGATTTGAGTATCATGATCATGGTGCTGTTGATGGCATAACTTTATAAAATAGTGAACTCAAAGGACAGCATAAACAAAAAGTAAGTACAAGTGACCCTTGATTATAGTTGCTTTACTGGAAAATAACATTATTAAAATTACACAAATATTTGACATTTTTGTATGTATTACTGTTATATGCTAGTCTTATTAAGCAACATTTTCATACACATGATTGGCCGCATGCAGAATGTGAGAGTTCTTTGTTAAGATAGACTACCATGACCATCACAAGATTTTTAGCAATATCCTCCTCATCCTGGTGATAATCAAAAACATGCTCACAAAATTCTAAAATTTTAAGTAGTTTTAGCAGCCCCATCTGAAGCTATCATTCTAAAAGGACACTTTTTTCTTGAGATTTATAAAGATACTGGACATACATAGAAAAACAGGTAGTTGGCAAATTATAAATGAGACTGAACATTCTGGTAAGTAGTGATTTTATATTTCACCTCATCTATTTTATAACTTGGGCTAGACTTCTATGCATCAATATTTCTTAAACTGAGTACCCATAGTTTGCATTATACAAATAAAATTTACAATCCAAATGAACAATTTTGCATTGATATTTAAAGATGTATGAGTCGTAGACATTTCTTTTTGTCAAACTAAGGTGACATGCCTTCAAAAACATTCAGCCCAGGTTTTGGTTTAGATAAAAGTGCCGAAAGCCTTCACTAGCTATAGTAGTTTCTCAAGTATAGGTTGAATAATTCCCTGCCCATGCAAATGTTCCAAGCTCTTAGGTTTCTCAGAACCACTGAGTACTCATTTGCCTTGACCATGCCTTTATGATGGAATTTAAAATATCCTCATTTATGCAGCATGATAGTCTATCTTCCAACACAAAAATACCATCTACTTTGAAATCTATAAATGTGAAAATTATAAAGGTATATACAAATTGCTTTAATAGTTGTATGAATGTTCACAGAGTTTATGTTTATAGTTAGAGCTAAAATACATACAACATGAGTTAAAATGTTGCATTGGGAGTCTGCTTGCTATTTGATACTGGCATTTAAATTCATAGTTGCATATGTCTTTCTAGTCAAATAAGTTTAGGAAATGTAGAATATTAATCAGTTTCTCAGATTTTAATATTTCAAAAATCAGTAAATTTACTTGGCAAATGTTATAAAATCATCTAAATAAAGTCTAATGATTAGGTAGTCTATTACAGGGTTCCCCAATCCTTGAGTCATAGACCAGTACCAGTACCAGTACCGGCCCATGGCCTGCTAGGAACTGGGTCACACACCAGAAGCTGAACAGCAGGAGGAGAGCAGCAGGCAAGAAGCTTCAACTGTATGTACAACCTCTCCCCATTACTCATTACTGCTTGCACTCCTTCTCCTGTCAGATCAGTGATGGCATTAGGTTCACACAGCAGTGTGAACCCTATTGTGAACTGCATATGGGAGGGATCTAGGTTACATGCTCGTTATAAGAATTGAATGCCTGATGATCTGTCACTGTCTCCCATCACTCCCAGATAGGACTGTCTAGTTGCAGGAAAACATGCTCAGGGCTCCCACTGATTCTATATTATGGTAAGTTGTATAGTTATATCATTATATATTACAATGCAATAATAATAGAAATAAAGTGTACAAAAATTGTAATGCAATTGAATCATCCTGAAATCATCTACTCTTCCTGGTTCATGGAAAAATTGTCTTTTATAAATTGTCTTTTATAAAGTGGTCCATAACTTGGTGCAAAAGGGTTAGGGATCTCTGGTCTATTATATCATAAAGTTATTAAGTATAAACAAAAGAGAAATTAGATATGGCTTCATTCATATTGTATCTTCTTGACTTTGATCTGCTGCAGTAGGAAAAGAAATCAAGCTATAGATGAGGTCTAATGAATTTGCATGTTTTTTGTTATGATCATAAGTTCCATAATACTCCAAATAACAAAAATTGTTTTCAAAACTTAAACTTATACAAAATTCAGATTTGTATGTCTTTGAGTGTGTGTGTGTGTTTGTGTGGGGATGGGCTTAGTTATCTTATTTTGAAAGCGGCAATTCACCATCTTCATTTGGCACCAGAGACATCCAACATTTTAGTATATATTTGACTAGTACAATATAAAAATTGACAACCTCATAAAATATATGAAATTTGTCTGAAAACTTTGGTTTTTCTCTCCTATTCCTATCATAATGGTACACAATCTATAACTGTCTTAACCTTAAGTTACTATGATTTATTATCAATAGAAATGTGATTTTAATAGTGAACAAGGTAAATTATACAGGCTGCTTGGTGGCATACTATGGTAGGCAAGTGAATACTACAGGTATTTAATATCCTAAACAGAAAATATAATCGGACATAAGTGCACATATAGGTTGAATATAAATGTACATACAGGTTGAAATGTTTGGGACCAGAAGAAGTGTCACAGATTTCAGAATTTTTTCAGATTTTAGAAAGCTTGCATTATCAATAACATGATATCTTGGGGATAGAACCCAAGTCTAATAACAAGATGTACTTATATTTCACATGAGACTTATACACATGGCCTGAAGATACTTTTATTTTTCCTTTGGGGCTACTGAATCAACTGTGTTTGTACACCTGCATTTTGACTGCAACCTGTTGCATGAGATCAGGTGTGGAATTTTCCCCTTGTGTCATCACATCAAAACTCAAAACGTTTTTATTTTGAAGCATTTTGAATTTCAAATTTTTAGATTGGAAATATTCAATCTGTATATATTACTATATAGGAAACACAGGTTTAGTGTTCGTTCTTCCTTAAAGTAGTTGCCACTGAGACCCACAAATGTTTTGAGTTTCTCATTCAGTGAAGGTGTAATATAAGTCAGAATGGATACAATCAGTTCCAGCCTTTGGCATACTAGTTGTGCTCTACACACAGTTGCTTCAGGCACATGATGCGCTCACTTTGAAATGCACTTTTAAAATTAAAAAAAAATGGCCATTTAAAATTAATGTTAAAGGATACTTTACTTTTAAGGAAAAGCTAGTGTTTGAACCAAAACATAAAATCATATTTTTAAAATAGTTTTTTTCTTTAAGGACAAACAAAATTGCTTGTCATTGGCTCCCTATAGAGAGTGCTGTATCTTAAGAAAATTTAGTGTGTATAGTTTGTATTCGCTAAATGCTATAGCTGTTTTATTATTTAGACAAGTAGAACACTGAGATAAATAGAATATAAGTATATAAGTAAGTGTGTGTGTGTGTGTGTGTGTGTGAGGGGGTGTGTGAAGAATATTCTACACAGTAATAAAACCCCACTGTGTTACACCTTCCAACAGTGACCAGTTTGAAGTACCCCCAGGAGTCACAGTGATATCACCTAATCTACCAATGTTCAGAGCAATTTTCAATTCATTGATTCCTTTCCTAAGAAGAAAAAGTCACGGGTATTCACTCTCCTACATGAAACAAAATAAAAATCAACTAACTCTGTAGGGGGGAAACTTTCTATGTTGACAGTTCTAGGACATGCTTGATTTTCTTTCAAACTTTAATAAGAAGAGATCCGGTAATGTGTGACAGCTGTAACTCAGCTAATTAAATGATTTAATCCTACCACCTCATAAATCAATATTCAGGAAATGTTAGATTATATTTGAAAAATCTACTCATCAAGTCGATTTATATTTTGCTCTCAAAATAAAATGAACTGATAGATATCTATATATATAGATATATTGCTGTTGAAAAACTGTATGCTAATACAATGGTGTTTTGCCCTCAAATCACCAAATATCGGCATATCTAGACTCTTTTAATGCTTTTTTTTGACAAGTAGGATAGTGAATACATTATGTCTAGAGAAAACTAAATAGCAAGCATTGTATTATGTTATAGAAATATTGAATTACTGTAGACAAGTGGCACCTTTTGCTCTAAAGGACCAAATGGTAAACACCTTAGACTTTGTAAACTAAGTGGCAAAACTGAAGTTACTATGTGAGTAGTTTCTACAGAGTGAACAAGGTAAAAGATAAATGCTGCTTATTGACATACAACAACATAAAAGTGCATTTCATAGGCATTAAATTTCCTAAAGACAGAAAATACGAATAAATAAAAGTGGTATCCATTAGGTAAAAATTGATAAAAGACATACACACACACACACATATCCATATATATACATGTATATATGTTTGTACGTGTATATGTACCTTTTATACATATATAGCCATATACATGTGCATATGCATATACATATGCATTATGTGTTTATATAAAATCACCTTCACTTATATAAGAAGAGAGAAATCAAATTTCTATGTTCTACAGCTATGTATATATAAATAAAACATTCTTAGACTAAACACTCTGATTTGTAGAACACATTGTTATGGTAGTTTTTGAACTGGCATTACTAATCTTTCCATTGAAAGATTAGCATTTAGAGACTTTTAGCATTAATATTAAATATCCTTCTTTCCTTTTCTTTCTCCTCTCTCTTCGTATGGGCATTTTAGTATACTTATATGTAGTATCAGGCTGTAGTTATATTTCTGCATATATAGGACCTGAAAAAAAGAAAATAGATGAATATTTAGACTTTAGATGTGAAAACTATTTTTTTTCCTCTAACTAGCACCAGTGCTTCTTATGTTATAGCATTGATTGATTTTTCTTTATCCTGGTCTGATTTTTTTCTATACTGTGTTCTGATTGACCAGAATAGAGAAATCATTGCTGAAGTAAATGCTATTTTAATACTTGCTATTATTAAGAAATAACATAAGAAAATATCACAATAATCAATTTAACATTTATTTTTCAAAATATATTTTGTATCTCCTTGGCATTACAAAAAAAAAAAACAGAGTTCAGTACTAAAATGATTATCAACATTTGAATTACTGTGGTATTTTGGATATTTTGAAACCCACCTAAAGTGTAACATTTCATTGAGGCTGATGTTTCCTACACTTCTTATTCACTTAAGCCACATGAAAGATTTAGAGCAGATTTATTCTATGACACAAATTCAAAAACATTCAAATTTACCAGCTGAATGATCTTCAGGGTTTTAGCATGCTTTATTCAGTGTAGTTGTCTCAATTTAATTTGAAATTATACAGTAAGTGAAAAGAAGCTTTTAAAGCATTCAATTTATTTTAAAGAACTGACATTGTAAGATTAATTGCTTAGGAACCTTTGTGAACAATTAGCCTCTCTAAACAACAAGTTTTCTTTCTAGAACTCTTTGCAAATTACTTGAAAAAAAAAATGATTGAAGCCATGGGTTGAAAAATACGTAATTGAAATTATAATTCAAAAAAATTAAATTTGCTGTGATCAGAACAACACTGACCACAGGAAGAAAAAGTATTCATGAAGATAATTTTTAACTCAATATCTTATATCTAGTGTTTACCTTTTATAGCATGAGCCTTTTCTACCTTTTAAAATATTTTTTATTATTCAAGGCACAATCTAAAATGCTGCTTTTCCAAGCTTTCAAAACAACTTATTCTTCTCTAACCCTTACAATTCCAAATATCTTAAATAAGTTTTTTAGACAAAAACTTCAGTATTTTTTTAAATATATATATGTATTTGTTCCTGTCTTTTGCTTGGCTTGCTAGAGAGTAAGTTTCCTTGTGTTCTTTCCTGGTTTATTAGTGCAGTCATTTTCTTAATCTCACAAAAATCAGCCTTCTCTTCAGTCACTAATTCTGTAACTAACTCTCTTCTATCACTAATTCTGTAACTCTATAGGTAGAGTTTGTAGAGAAGAGTGTTTAGCACATAGAAAGTGCCCAATAAATTATTACATAATCCTATAACTCTATAAGTAGAGTTTGTAAAGAAGGGTGTTAAGCAAGTAGCAAGTGCCCAATAAATTACCCTTACTTTCAAGAGTGGGGGAGTTGAACAAATGAAGAAAAGTTACATTTAAAGGTAAAAACATTGCAGACAGGAGGCAATATATGGCAGAAACACAAGATGCTGCTGTAACTATTTTTTTATATGAGTAATTTAGGATCTTTTCAGGAAAACAGAAGAAGGCTGTGAAGATATAGATTGTTCTATTAGGCTGCAGAAAGAGAAACTTGCCCATATGAACTGCAAATTTATTGGTCTGTGCAGTGGGACTTAACTCTTTACTTGGCTCACACTTCAATCTCACTCTGAGTCTGAACTCTTATCACAGCTGATTTCATGATATTTCAAAGCCTATGGGAGGGACTCATGTAAGTCTTCTTGGATGTTTGGTTGTCTCTTTAGTATCTTCATTTGGAAGCTAAAAGTTATTTTTACATCCCTAAAATCATATTCTTGCAAACTTCCTCTATTCTTGTGCTTCCATATCCTAGTTACCAGCAACTTTATTTTGCATGTTTAGATCAAAACAACCAGGTATATATTTGCTGCTGCATACCTAATCTATGAGAAAACCTTGTATTCTCTCCCTCATTATTGCCGTTATCACCACCCAAGGCTAAGACACTGTGATGGGCTGAACTGTATTCCCCTCAGATTCCTATGTTGAAGCCCTAATCCCCATCTTTCAAAATGTGACTCTAATCACTGACAGGACTTTTCATTTAAAAATGTGATTAGGATAAAATGAAACCATGAAGGTGGTCCCTAATCCAATATGACTGGTGCCATTATAAGGAGAAGAGATGAGGACAGAGATAGGTAGTGGGGATGTTGGGGCATAGAGGAAAGACCACATGAGGAGACCGCAAGAAAGCACCACCTACAAGCCAAAGAGAAAGGCCTCAGAAGAAACTTCTAGCCTCAGACTGTGAGAAAATAAATGTCTGTTGTGTATAATACCTGGTCTGTGTTATTTTATATGGCAACTCTAGCAAACTAATATAGTTACCATTATCTCCCACCCATAGTGTTGCAATATTATCTGATCTTTCTCTCTCTGTCTTTTTTTCTTTCTTTTTTTTTTTTTTTGAAACATCTCACTATTGTTCAGGAGGCAGTGCAGTGGTACCATCTTGGCTCATTGCAACCTCCACCTCCTGGACTCAAGCAATTTTCCTGCCTTGGCCTCTCAAGTCTGGGACCACAGGGTCACATGACCATGCCTGGCTAATTTTTGTATTTTTAGTAGAATTAGGGGTTCACTATGTTGGTCAGGCTGGTCTCGAACACCTGACAAGAAGTGATCCACCAGCCTCAGCCTCCCAAAGAGCAGGGATTACAGGTGTAAAAATTGGACCCACAGAATATCTAGAGTTATTCTTTTTGGAGACGAAGTGTCACTCTGTTGCCAAGGCTAGAGTGTGCATTGGTGCAATCTCAGCTCACTGAAAACTCTGCCTCCCAGGTTCAATCAATCCTCTCACCTCAGCCTCCTGAGTAGCTAGGATTACAGGCATATACCATCATGCCTGGCTAATTTGTTCTGTATTTTTGGTAGACACAAGGTTTCACCATGTTGCCAGGCTTGACTTGAACTACTGACCTCAACTCAACTGCTCGCCTCAGCCTCCCAAAGAGCTGAGATAACAGGCATGAGCCACTGTACCCAGCCATGTATTTAAATTTCAAATGATCTAAATAGCAATCTCAACAGAAAAATACATATATATTTTTTAAAAATTTAACTTTT